>NW_006495778.1:909994-973460 GCF_000471905.2 Amborella trichopoda | reverse complement strand
TGTCGCCTAGTTGCAGTTGTCCCAAATAATTTCACAGGCCTCTTTCATGGGATTTTTGCTTCTTGTTCACCAAAGTTTGGCTCAGAATAAAATTTTTAAAAATATAAATTTTTTTTTTGCTTCAAATTGGTCTGTCCTTTTTCTGGCTTTCTGATTTTATTATAGTTTGTTAATTTTGATTGAAATCATGTTTTCCCTTCTTTCACCATGTTTAGTTTAAATTTAAAAAGATAATAAAAAATAATAAAATAATAGAATTTAAAAATAAGAAAAAATACATTGAGGGTTGCTTGCACCCTCCCAAAACCGTGTCTCATTCGAGTCGTCACCCTCGACTCGGGCCATGCTGGACTTAGCACAGACTGTGCTTGGTTTCACTATTTTGACTATACCTTCTTAGGAGTTGCTTATGCCTCCATCTATACTGTGCTTTAAGCGAGCCTCGTCTCGAAGCGCACATTGCTAGGCATGATTAGTGCCAAGCGCTTACTTTATTTCTTCATGGCATGGTGTGCCTGCCTGCTTGCCACTTTATTTTTCTTGCGTGCTTCGTTATACACTTCAGCACACAATGCCCGAAAAACCAACAAACAAATATTTGAAAACCCCCAAATTTCGCGTTAATGGCGTGAGGGGAACCTAGCTTTGAGAGTCGAGGCAATTGGGATTCGTATAACTTTAACTGTGAGCGGCCCTCAGTAACCCTATGCCTCAAAGCAACTTCGCATATAGTAGGACCTGGTGAACGTCCTATAACAGGAGTCCAAGACCTATGTGGGGACCTATATCAGCCTAGCTGTATTTCAATAGTTAGGAACCCACTCTCAAGCCAAACCTACCTATAATCTAGGTCAAAAGTTTTCATGTGATGTGCTTGCTTATTTTTGTTGGTTAATTTTAAATCTCAGTCCGGACGCTCTTTTGGTCCAAGTTGAACTCTTTAGGTCTAAGTTCAGGCTTATACCCAGCCTAGCCCAGGTCCGAACTAGGTTCACACCCAGGTCTGAACCTTGGCCCCCTTTTGGTCCAAGCCAAGGGCTCATACCTAAACCAACCTTGATCCAGTCTGGGTCCACACCAGATCTGAACTTCACAGCCCTCTAGGTCCAAGCCTAGGCTTGCACCCAGCTCAGTCTAGGTCCGAACCAGGCTTATACCTAGGTCCGAACCTAGATCCACTCTTGGTCCGAGCCGAGACTCGTACCTATCTAGTCTAGGCCTTAGTCGAGGTTCTAGCATAAGTCTAAGCTTAGAGTTGCCTCTAGTGCTAGACTAGGTTTACCCTAGTTCAGGGCCTTAACCAAAACCCATTGAGTCTAAGAAGTCTAGATTCCGATCTAGTCTTAGCCTAGGTCTTAGTTAGGGTTTCGCCCCTAGAGTCAGGCTAGTTTTGTTCTAAGTCATCTAGTTTAGACCTTACCTAAGTCTAGATTCTAGAAACCCGCCAAGAGCAATCACCATGTCGGTCACTCAAGGTGACTATGATGATCGCTCCACGACCGACTCTAAGCCTAACCTTCCCAAACCTAGGGAACTATACGTTGTGATCCCTTGGGATTATCGACAGAACTCAGGTCAGTCCATTATCCAACACCCAGGTCTTCAATTAGAGGTAGGGTCACACGGGTCCACTCCTAATCCTGAGATCTGTGTGGTCCGAAAAGCTAGTTCAGCCCGAAAGACTTTGAATAGTCAAGGGGTCCAAGTTGTTCTGCAAGGGCTCTTAAACAACCAAAGTAGGAGTTAAGTGAGGGAACATGTTCACGCAATATCAAACGCCAATTCCCATAACTCAAACCAAGATAACCCTAGGGCTCAGCAATCTCAAAACCAAGGCCCACCTAGGTCTAGGGGATCTAACCCGACCTTAAGCCACCATAGTACATCTCATGATGTCCTGAACATTGTACGAAGCAGAGGTGTCGACCCAAATTGACCCTTAAGCGAGATGGGTGTCCAAGCTGCCCTTAAAAGTCTAGTTGACCTAGGTTACATTGTTCATGCCCTAGCTTACAGGTCGATCCCAAACTAACTCAATGGCATACGTCAACCCTTAGCACAACCGAGTCAGCTGATTCTTCAAACGGTCCCTCTTGTTCTCCTGTCCAACAAACCGTGCAATTTTCGCAACCGTTGGCGACACTTATGGGTCAGTATGCCCCTCAGATGCAAATGTATCAATCGCCCCGGTGACTACGGCTCATCAATCTCAGGCCCATGCAAGCTAACATGTACCCCAAGTCTCGACTCATCAGTCTATGCTTGGGGACCTACCGACCGGTGGGCCTAGTGTCATGTCAAATACTCAATACGAAGGCACCGTAAAAGCAATGTAAGATATGCTTGTAAGAATGGACATGCATGAAATCCTACCCCCGAAGGCTTATGTTCATGAGACCCTTAGAGGCATGGAAGACCTTCTACTAGAATTTTTCTTCTCCGAATTTAGAAACAAGTTCATTGGGAAGAGCGATCCTGATACTCATGTCAACGCGTACCTCCTCTCCGTTGAGCTTTGCGAGACAGGCCTAACCAGCTGAAGGCCATATTTTTGCAAACACTGACCGACGAGGCCTTGAGCTGGCATCGGAGAACAATGTCCACTCAATCACACATAAACCATACTAAATGTTCAACCTATTTGTCTCTCACTACCGCGGGTCGACACCAAGACCTCTCTCTCTGGGCGATCTCAGTGCAACGAAACAAAACCCAGGAAATCCTTCTAATATTCATCGGTCGATTCCGCGAGGTGGCGATGCGGGTCATAGAATGTCCACTTACGAACCCAGCCAAAATCTTCACACTCTTAGAGAATGCCGCTCCTGAATACATGACCTTCTTCAGCCAAGGTCTTATCCCCCACTCTTTTGACTTCATGATTGAGAGAGTGGCGCAACATGAAAGGGCCTGAGGGACACCCGTCAACACCAGGATTGACATTAAACTGATAACAACGCCCCAAAATAAGAACAAAAACAATAACAAGGGAAATGCTTCCGTTCAGGTTAATGAGATTATTGCTAAAGGACCTGCTCAAGGTTCAACTGCTCAATGCAACAATCAGAACCAAAATTGAAGGGGTCAACCTAAAGCCAACACTCAAAATAAGAATCAAAGGCGAGAGGATAATTTCACCCCTCTCAAAGACCCATTAGAAAAAGTGTTGGAATTACTCTTAGCTAGAAGTATGGTTTACCTCCCACCACCATTTGAACCACCATTTCAAGTCACGGATAAGAGCAAGTGGTGTAAATGGCATCAAAACCATGCTCATGATACTCAAAACTGCTTATATTTGAAACGGGTGATTCAAGGGTTAATCAATAGGGGGGATATCACTGTTGTACCAAAAAATCAACCTGTCGAAGAGCCTAATCAAAAGATGAGTATCTTCACAAATCCTCTCCCTAAATATATGGTCACAACGACCGGAAAGTCAGAAGCTCAAGACAACTAAAAGAGAACGTCGTCATTCACATGATTGAGAGTAGAGACGAAGAAGATGATCCCAGTCAATTCATATTTGCTTGTGATCATCACTTTCAAGAGTCTGAAGAAGATCTTTTGAGCCTTCTAAGAGGAAACCCTTCATCTCTGGACCTCAATAACCTTCCCAAGTGGGACCGATATGACTAAGATGACACACTAGAGATCGATATAGTCATGATCAACTAAAAGGGATCATCTTCCAAACAAGGGGCCAACACCCCAAAGTCTCCCAATGCTCTCGCTAGAGCTCGCCCTATCGAGCTTCAGGCTATCGAGGTTGATTCCCTTACCCAAAGAGACCAAGTGTTCAAATCCATTCAATTGATGGCTGATACCCTCGATGAAAGAATGGGAAACATCTTGAAAGCTAGACAACCAGCAGGGATCGCAGATCACGAACCGAACAAAGAAATCAAGGATTTGCACCTACCTATGATCTATCGGATCATCTCGGGAAGATCCAGTCTCAAATCTCCATCTTGGAGCTGCTTGCCAATTCACCAGTACACAGAGCCCAGATCAAAAAGGTCCTCGCCAGGACACACATCCCGAGCAACACATTGCCGGATGAGTTGTGTAAAATGATCAACTAGCCGATGGCACCAATGTTGATCGTGTTCATGGACAATGACATCCCGACCAGCTTCAACTGCTTTCATGTCCAACGTCTGCACATCACCGTTTTCACGCAAGGACATGAGATATGGAGAGTGCTTGTTGATAATGGGACATCCTTCAACATAGGCCCTATGAAAACAATGAAGCAGATAGGCAAAAGCCCGGATGACTTCGAGCCATGCCAACTAACTATCGTTGCATACGAAGGGACCAAGAGACAAGTTGAAGGCATACTGCCTCTCACACTCAAGATCGGCCCTCTCGTCCAAGTGATAAAGTTTTATGCCTTGGACATAAAACCTTCATTCCACATGCTGCTAGAAAGACCGTGGCTGCATGAAAACCTCGTGGTCGCCTCTACACTCAATCAATGCCACAAATTTTTGACTAAAAATGACTTCGCGAAGGTATGTGCAGAACCCCCTTCTTTTCTCAAACCTAGTATAGGTAGCAGGAAGCTAGCTGTAGGGGTTGAGCACGGAGAAATCCCACTCGCCTCCTTCGAGCAAGCCGATTGTGCCACCTTACGCCTAGAAGCCGGTGACCCCGTTCCACAAATTTTGCAAACTTCCGCATCGATGGAGGACATCATCCAATGTCAATATTGATATGAGTCCCTCGAGGCTTGGCACATGTTCTTCTCCCAAAGCTTGCAACAAGGCTAAAGCTTGGGGAGTCAAGGGCAAGGTGTAATGGAAGCAATTTCTGAATCACCTCAAGCCAAAACTGAAAACAAGGATCGAAGACGACTCGGGTGTTCTCTCACCTTATTGTAAAGCCGGATAGAGCCTTCATGCCATCCGAGCTTTATATTTGGAGGCATTCAAAGCCTCGATCCTCTCGATGCCCCTCCTTTAAAACGACCGAAGGCGATCCTTGAATCCCCATTAGGAAATAATTCTTCTTCCACACCTCAACACACATAAGAACTAGGGATTGGAGACCTTTTCGTTGACCTGGATTTGAAGGTATGCACAATTGGCTCTAACAAAGCCAAGTGTGCTCATCCACTAATACAAACCCATGAACGGAATTGGTCGATCATTCCTCTATCTCGAGAATCGCTGAAAGCATACCAACGGCACCTTCAAGTCCTGGTGCCAAAAACTGGATAGGCGCAAAGTGACCATCTAACCACCCTGCACGTCGAGTCCTTAGCATTTCTCTCGCGAGTCCCATAAGGGACACATCTTGTGATATTTCAAAACTCGTTGAAAATTCAAAACATGATAAGATTGAAAAAAATGGCGAACGCTCAAGACAGCCCAATAACAGCGCACAATACCCAAGACGATGAATTTGATGACCAAGACGAAGATCAAGAGCCAAGAATCTGAAGAAATCCCTCAACCTGAGGAACTCATCCCATGTTGAGAAATTCAAGAAGAGGTTCGATGGTGACCCAACGCCTATCATCGAAGAGACGATCGATGTAAACCTATGAACTGAGAAGGACTCAAGGTTAGCCAAGATTGGAACCTCCTTATCTCCTGAGAAGCAGGAAAATATGATTTTCTTTCTCAAGGAATATCACAATGTCTTCACCTGGTCATAAGATGATATGCTAGGGTTAGATCCCATATTGGTGCAACATCATCTAATAATCAATGAAGGGGCAAAGCCTGTAAGGCAGAAACTTCGACGTCAAAAGACTCACCTTGAGCTCAAAATCAAAAAAGCAATCGATAAACTACTCAAGGCAAAGTTCATTACCCCTGTCGATTACTCAAAATGTTAGCCAACATAGTGGTCATACCCAAGAAATATGGGAGGATCCGAGTGTGTGTCGACTACTAAGACCTTAATAAGGCATGCCCAAAGGACAATTTTTCATTACCAAACATAGATGTCTTGGTCGAAAACACTGTGGGGCACGAGATGTTGTCATTCATGGACAATTTTTCAGGTTACAACCAGATCCTCATTGCAGAAGAAGACCAGATGAAGACTTCATTCATAATGCAATGGGGAACTTACTACTACTGTGTCATGCCCTTTGGCCTACAAAATGCAGGGGCAGCTTATCAACAGGCAATGACTAGCATCTTCCACGATTTAATGCATATCATCATGAAAGACTATGTCGATGACATTCTGGTCAAGTCGAAAACCAGGTCTGATCATCTCACCAACTTGAGAACCATTTTTTAAAGATTCCAGAAACATCAACTCAAACTCAACCCACAGAAATGTGCCTTTGGAGTTGAATCCGGCAAATGACTAGACTTTATAATAAGCCAAAGGGACATTGAGGTGTTCCCATCCAAAATATCAGCCATCATTGGAATGTGCCCTCCCCAGAACATCAGAGAAATCTGCGGGCTTTAAGGTCGCATACAAGCTATAAGGTGTTTTATCTCACAACTGGCAGACAAGTGCGCATCATTCAATAAACTCCTTAAGAAAGATACTCCATTCATATGGGGATAATGAACGCCAAGAAGTGTTCGATCAAATCAAGGGGTACCTCACCAAACCGCCCATCCTTAGTCCTCCTAGTCCAGACAAACCCCTATTCCTTTACATATCTGTGAAAGACAAGACCAAGGGGGCAATGCTCGGACGATACGATGACCATGGAAAAGAATAAACGATATACTACTCAGCAAAATCATGGTCGACTATGAGACAAGATACACGGATGTGGAGAAGCATTGCTTAACACTTGTGTGGTCTATGCAGAAATTATGACACCATGTCTTATCTCATATAGTCAAGCTCATCTAAAAAATAGACTCACTCAAGTACCAATTGGAAGGACCAGTCCTTAACAGACGTTTGGCGAAGTGGAGAATGTTATTGAGAGAGTTCGAGATCGAATATGTTACTCAAAAATCAATTAAAGGACAAGTCATTGCTGACCACTTGGCTGAACACGCATTGCAGGATAACACTCCTGTTAACACGGATCTCCCTGATGAAAACCTCTTCACAATTGAGGACTCAATTTGGGAGCTATACTTCGACGATGCAAGGAATGACTACGGGTCAGGTGTAGGGATCATATTATGCTCACCCGAGATGATTTTAATGCTAACAACCATTAGATTAAATTTCCCATGTACCAATAACATTGCTGAATATGAAGCCTTGATAGTCGGGCTTGAGAACGCTATGGGAATGAAAATCTAGCAAATACAAGTGATTGGTGACTCCTTACTCATCATAAACCAAGTTCAAGGGATTTGAAAGGTGAAAGAAGAAAACCTAAAACCCTATCAAGAAAAGGCTGAAAAGATGATCTCATATTTCAAGAAAATCACCTTTCAGCACAAAACTAGGGAAAATAATCGGTTCCTCGGCACCCTTGTGACCCTTACTTTAATGGTTAATAGTCCTTCAAAAATCACCATGTTACCATTCTACGTCAGGAACAAACATGACCCTTCCCCACCAAGGAGCGAAAAAGAAATAGAGCAAGAAAATGAGAACGATGGGAAAGTATCTCTCGTGGCTTCAGATGCGCTAGTTAAGGCAGTCCACAATGTTATGTCCTTGTTGAAAGATAGGTTATACCCCGAAGGAGCCACCAAAAAGAATAAAGATGCCCTTCAAAGTTTTTCTATGGGATTCTTAGTAAGAGGGGATCTATTGTTCAAGAAATCCTTCGATGTCATCATTCTGCGGTGTCTCGATCTTCCAAAAATCGACCAAGTACTGACAGAGTTATACAATGAAGGAGGTCATTCTGGGGCAGCCGCCTTAGCTCAGAAAATCAGGCGCTAAGACTATTACTGGACCACCATGGCTGAAGATTGTTGGAAGTACGTTAAGAGGTGTTCCAAATGTCACCTTTATGGAGACCTCATCCATGCACCGTCTGTACCACTCAACTCAACACCGCCAGTATGGCCCTTTGCCATGTGGGGTCTTGATATCATTGGAATGATCTCACCGAAAGCCTCAAACGACCACCTTTTTATATTCACGGTTACATAGTACTTCACAAAATGGGTTGAGGTCGCATCATTTGTCAAAATTAAGGGACAACATGTTGCCCGTTTCATAAAGAACAACATTGTATTCAGATTTTGTGTTCCTGAGTCAATCATCATTGACAATGGATCCAACTTCAAAAATGAAAACGTCACTAAGGTATGCAAAAAGTTTGGGATAACGCAAAAATTCTCCACACCTTACTACCCTCAAGGAAGGGGACAAGCAGAGGCCATGAACAAAGGACTTCTCAGGGTTATAAATAGAATAATAGAAGGTGACAAAGATTGGCACGAAAAGCTAAATGACACATTATGGGCCTACCGGATGACCGAGAAGACTCTTACTAGCATGACCCCATACTCACTGGTTTATGGTAGGGAAGCAGCGCTGCCCATTGAAGTTGAGATACCATCTCTTCGAGTGCTTATCCACAAAGATTCAGATGAAAGACAGCTACGAGCAACACATAATATCATTGCTTACCGGTGTAGAGTCGAGAGGGCATACCAAAGAAAAGTTGTTCCTCGACAATTCAGAGAGGGGGACATGATACTAAAGAAAATCTTCCACACTCCTGCAAATCCACACCCTTTAGGCAAGTTCAAACCTAATTGGGAGGGGCCATTCGTGGTTACCCGAGTGCACACAGGAAATTTTTACAAGACCAAAAATCAGGAGGGGTATGAACTCAACGACCTCATTAATGCGATGTAGCTCAGAAAATACTACTCGTGACGGGCTCAAAAGCATGGTGAAAACCTGAAAAGGCATTACAAAGAAAAAACAAAAAAGGGACGTGGTGAAAACCAAAAAAGGCATCACGAGTAAAGAAAAAAAGAAGAATAAAAAATCTTCAAGAAGGAGCTTCCAATTCAAAACCTCAAGTACAAATAGGTACTTGCAAGTTCTAACAATACTACACAAGCAGACCCTGAGGACGACGACTCCTCCTAAACCTTGCAGGTTCCCAATAGAACTGACCCAAAAAGATATGGGAGGGTGGTATGAATGGAAAACCAAAGTGACTTTGACGAACCCTGTGAGAACGTCGAAACTTCTTCAACATGGAAGCCCGACAAGAATCTAGAGAATTCTTCATGGATCCGCGAAGCACAAGATTAAAGCTTCAAACGTAAAAAGACAACTTCGAGACTTTGGAGTTCTCAGGATCCCACAAGGAAATCCTTTCATCATCTTCGGGTAAAACATAATAAAGAAAATGACCACCAAAGGGGTCACAGCTGAAAAAACTATAAGGCCCATCCCTTTTGAAAATCTTTTTTCAATTTGATTGTTAAAACCGTCCATTTCCAAAACCCTTTGAAAAGGACTTCCTCCATCACTACAAAAGGTTAAATTGTTAGTCGATATGGCCTCGTTCTTGAACCCAACTTCCTACGCTTGTTATGAAGGCTTGAAACTAGTTAGGCACTCTATGGTTGTATATAACTGCCAACAACAACATATCAGATATTGGTGAACCTCACCAATGACAACATTGGCTAGTTTGGGAGCATTCTCTCACTCAGCTTGATCCCCTGAGGCAAGCTCATCCCTGTGTGCACGTACGATGACCCAATAGCCAGAAATTCGAGACAAAAACCCTACAATTAGGGGAATGAGTTTGTAAAATTTAGTTTGAAAAGTGCGTGCAAAGAAAGCGTCCCGCTCTACTCCGATGGATCAATTGCACACGTACAAGTTGAACAAGGACTCCCCAATAGGGGCAATAAAAAAGAAGCTTTTCAAACTCCGCATAATAGGGGCAAGTTGGAAAAGACCTCCTAATAGGGGCAGCAACAAGGAGAAAAAAAAAAAAGGATTCCACAATCACAAAACATTAAGTAGAACATAAAACAATATTTTGGGTATCTCAAAACTCTAATTTTATTCATCCATTAAAATGGGCTTATTACAGGCGTTCACGCCATCAAACTTGGCCTTATAACCGAAATTCCTACTGTCCCAACGGACTTCAATAAAACGAAAGAAATACTGAAAATGAGAATGATCACATGATCAACTTATTCATGCCAAGAAAAAAACAAAGAAAAACGCTTTGGCTACTCAGTCTTCGGTTTCGGATCAACATCATTCTCCTTGAGTTCCGCCACGAAAGCCACCCATCGAGCCAATTCAACTTTACTATCTTTCAAACTGATGTCAGAAACATCCTCATTCAATTTAACCCGCTTGTTTGAAGAAGAGGCATTGTCTTCTCGAGAAGACACGAGATCCCGAGCAAGGGCAGAAGATTCATCACGAAGTCTCGACACCTTGGGACATTACAGAAGAGGACAGACACGTTCCCACCAAGAATCATAGTTGGAAGTGGTTGTGGGCTTGTCTTGCTTGATCAACCCCTCACTAGAAGAGGAATTCTTCCACTTCCATGACAAACCTGCCTTAACAAGAAGTGTGGAAGAGGGTCGTCGAAGTGGAAAGATAGAGCGACGATCGATCGCTTCCCCAGTAGAAGTATAATGTTGAATATGGTGAAACTGACAAAGTACCCTTTGAGGGAAATAGCCCTCTATGAAGTACTGTCCTGCCAGAATAAGACATGAATGCCCCATAGCAGGTAGAAATAGGGGCACATTCTCAAGACCCTAGATCATCCAATCAAAAGACGATAACTCGTCCAAAACCTGAAGATAACAATTGACGTCCCTAGGTCTGGTGGTATCACTAACATATGCCAAACTCAGAGCAGCAGACACAGCTGTTGTGGATCGAGGAAGACAGACAGCGATGTGTTCATAGGCCCAAATCTGTAGAAAATAAGATCCAAAATCAACTCAACAGGTCACAAAACAGAAGCCCCGGATCTCGGAGCCATCTAGGGCAAATTGACTAGAGCGACACTAGTGGTGTTGCCGTCGCCCAGCTTGTGTAGACGACACTAGTAGTGTCTCGCAACTCATACCATCCCGGTTCAGTCCGAGCATTTTTTAATAAATTCTTTTGGCAAAAATATGGGATCCAAAGGACAAACCAATAGAAAAACTGAGTTGCAGGGGCAAAATAAAATAAAATTGAGTTTCAAATATACCTACAAACTCAGGATACTGCCCTTAATGGGTCTGTCACCTCGCGTGACCCAGTCGTGAAGACCCCAGTGAATGCCCGCTAACATGGTCAAAACAATGGTGTAACCTGGTCGCTCCCAGAAGGCATGAGCTAAAGGAACAAGAGAACTACGAACTGTCTTACGACCACTTGAAAACGGACCCCAACGACACAAAAAGGAAGATACAGATCTATTCGGTGGCTCGATACCACTCCCGATTCTAGATCAGCAATTCCATATCGATCCACTAATCGTGTGACAAGTACGCATCCCCCAACAGTCGTGCACCCATGATGGAATGGTCGTTGGTGGCAGTAGAAGGTTGATACGCAATCCCGACCAAGCTCAAGCCAGAAATCCTGGCAATTTCCTCCAAAGTTGGCGTTGTCTCACCTGTAGGAAGGAAGAAGGTGTTTGTCTGATAGTTGAACCTCTCAGCAAGATCCTCGAGGAGTGGAAAGTTCACACGACAAGAGGCCATGTTCAAGATGCCCATCATTGACAATTAAGCCAAAAAGGCCATGAGCTCGGGCCACTACCGAGCGGAAAGAAACCAATCCCTGAACCAGGGCTCGATGACAGGGAAGCCATTGACATGCCGAGAGACTTCACCCTATTGAAGGCCCTACGAGATATGGGAGGGCAAACCTTCAGGAAAGTGCTTAACCCTAGGAAAGAGAGGGGAGGCTTCCTCCTCTCTTTTATTGTGCCCGCTTAGAAACCTTCCCTTTGTCCTTGGAAATCACATTGTCCTTCCTAATAGCCATGAAAACCTAAAAGCAAGAAAAACCAGTACGATCAAAGGGAAGATGATGAAGAAGGAAGATGATGAAGATGGGAAGAAGAAATAAGATCTTGAGGGATGAAAGGAGAATGAGAAGGAGGGGATTTTAGTGAAAATATGCAATCCAGACCCAAAACGTGTCCTGCAGGCTTCTACTTTGGCCAATAGAAGACTTTAGCAACCCTAAGACCTTCCAAAACAAAAAACAAAAATCAATTTTGGAGGTCGATGGTCTGGGCAACACGTGGTGTCGCCCAACTCCGTACCCAGGCTGGGTGACACCACCAGTGTCACCCACAAAAACTTTGAAAAAAAAGACCCTCTCTCATCCCCATTTTCCAAATAATAAAAAAAAAATTTATACGGGAGACATGCTTAGTGTCGCCCAAATATTTTTTCAAAAAACTACTCTTTTTCACATTCTTAAACTTTACCACAAACAAAATATATATATATATATATATATATATATATGAGTGACACGCCTAGTGTCATCTAGCTTGTGAGGCTACACTACTTGTGTCGCTCACATTTTTCATGCCCTTGCTTAGTTCTTTACAAAAGATTTAAAAAAAAAAACAAAAAAAAAAAAATTGTTTTGGGCAACACCAGCCATGTCACCCGGACTTGTGAGCTACACCACCAGTGCCTCCCGGGCGACACTAATAGTTTCGCCCAAACACGTTTTCTTAAATTTTCCCCGACTCAGTTTTGGGGTCTTTCGGGGATCAATTTTGGCTTTCATCATGTGTTTTACGACCGTTTTCAAACATTTTACTTAATTTTCAAAAATGTTATCTCATTCCTCAGTGGCATGAGCCTAAACTGCCAACCAATTTTCCCAAAACAATTCAAAAAGTTTAAAAGAAAATGCTCCTTGGTGGCACGAGCCTAAACTGCCAACCAAAATCCAATTTAGAAAACATCAAACTCGTGCGACATAAAAGATATGAGACAGAAGAAACGTCAAACTTGTGCGACATAAAAGAGCCGAGATAGGAAAAATGTTAAACTTGTGCGACAAAAAAGAGTCGAGACAGGTACCGTCTAAACCCGTATGACGCAAAAGGTCAGGTGTTTCCAGTTCAACGTTAAAATTGTGCAACATAAAAGAGCCGAGACAAAAAAACGTCTAGCCCTGTATGATGCAAAAGGTCAGATGTATCCAGTTCAACGTCAAACTCGTGCGACGTAAAAGAGCCGAGACACGTACCGTCTAGCCCCGTATGACATGAAAGGTCGGGTGTATCCAGTTCAACGTCAAACTTGTGTGACGTAAAAGGGAAAGGGTTGGGTGTATTCCGTCTAGCCCCGTATGACATAAAAAGGTATATTTCGTCTAGCCTCGTATGATGTAAAAAGGTCGCGTGTATGGTCCGTCGCTGCATGACACTAAACTACTTAGAGGGCTCTATGGTTGCAAGAGTTAAAACTGCTAACCATCCTTGTTTTTCAAAATATCTTTCTCTTTTCAAAATTCTCACTACATGTCTTGTGTTTTAAAAAACATTAATTTCTTTATTAAAATCGTAACTTGTCCTTGCTCCGGGTTCTATTTCAAATCTCCCCCTACTTTCAAACTTTCTAAAAAGAATTTTGAAATAAAGGAGCTTGGACACCCGTATATGATGATTACCACGTCACTGCCTCGTCTCTCTCTTCGAAATCGGCCAGACAAGTCCCTTCCTATAGACAGCCTTTTCCTATAGGCATCCTTAGGAAACCCTAAGGAAATCAAAGAAGATACCAGAGTTAAAAAAAATTCAAATTGCAAAACCCCTAAAGTTAAGTGGCATGGCCAGAAAATTCAACTCGAGTTTCAAGCTTGTATAACTCACCGACATCTCACGTTAAAAACCCTAGGAGGAAAAATGCCTTAGGTGGGTGAGCTCGGTGGGCGTAATGACTTGGAGGGATTAGTTGATGTGCCCTCTGACCACGTGACCTCAAGAAAAAATTTATAATATCTGCATTATCTTTGACATTCACCTGCCCCTCGAAGGACAGGGAACACCAAAGTGTCTACTTCTTTGCCACTCACATGTCCCTCGAAGGACAAGGAGTACCAAAAAGGGGCAACTGTAGACACCCCATTTTAAATTAGCTAAATTTTGTGATTTATTGAACCTTTATGACCACACTATCCTAGTGAACCCAAATCCATAGTTCACACAGCCTACCCTGCGACCCAGAACCAAGCTGCCTACCAAGAACCCTGTAGAAACCCTTGTTTGACTTAAAATCCTGCAGACGCCTTGTTTTACCAAAAATTTCAATTTTGACAACATTTGGCTTGGGCGATACTAGTATTGTCGCCCAACCCAGACTGGGGGACACAAGTGGTGTCGCCCAGACTTGCGGGACACGAGTGGTGTCGCCCAGACTTGGGTGCTACCAGTGTCGCTCTGGTGTCGCCCAGACTTGGGTGACACTACCAGTGTCACTCTAGTGTCGCCCAGCCCCTTTTGGCCCAAATTGGAATTTTCCTTTCGGGAGTTGATTTCCTACCTTTTTATGTGATTTTTTACAATTTTGTTTGGGCGCTCAGATCTGGATCCCCAAAATTAGAATTTTTGGCTAGAGGATCTGTTGGTTACGGAAAGATGCCCTTTCCAATAGATCCTTGGCCTTTATAAACCTTATTTTCATGGCCATAGAAAAAAAAGGAGGCACCTCTGCAAGAGAAGAGAGTTAGTTGAGAAAAACCCTAACCCTAACCCGAACCCTAAGCCTGGAAACCTTAGATCTATAGGGCTCAACAACCCTAGTTCTAAACCATCCTTAGGGCACAACTAACCTTTTACAATAGAGATTTTCTAGTCAACATTTGAATCAAAGGGGCAAAGAGGACGTCAGTTCTGGTACGGGCGAGCGCTTGAAGGCTCGGGAGTCTCGGGCCATCCGGCTCGGTTTGGTATTGTTTCTTCCTCTTTCTTTCCTCTTCTTTTACTGTTTTGATCTTACTTTTATTATTTTGATTTGTTCATTGCTTTGAAATCATGTTTTAGTATTTTGGATCATGCTGGCTCTGCCACATATCTGAGAGCGGATCTACTCGTTTCTGGGCAGATCTGGCCTTAGATCTGAATTCGATTTGTCCCACTTTCTCTATCACATCTTTTTCATCAATTTACAGTGTCAAGATCCGAGAGATCTTCGTCGCAAGATCTGTCTGATTTTCAACGTAAACACTGCCTCGAGCAGTGCAATGCATATGAAAAAGTAAGATCAAAAACAGGACCAGGTCTAAGAAGATCTGAACCCTGACAGTGGTTCCAAGCAGCCTGAGGGTTGCCCCGGGGTGTGGCTCGAGTGGATGGACCACAGGCCTTGGTGGGTGTGTGGGAGCTAGTGGCCTTAGGGCCTCCTCTTCGGTGTGTCGAACCTCTTGTTATAAGGGCCCGAAGTGATAGAGGGTGGGGGATGACCTTATGGCAACCCGCAGGAGCAATGGCAGATGGATTGCCAATTGCAAGAAGGGAAAGGACAGCCTTTCGGCTGCCCCGAGCAATGTGACTGCAAGTGACTTGCTGATAGTAGGGTGCATGCAGTGTGTGGTGGGTAGTGCGCCAGCCATGAAAGGTGTATTGGTGGAGGGTCCACCAATATTAGGATATGGGGAGTGAGGGACTTTGAGGTCCTTCCTCACACCAATTCAAGTGAGGACCTGAGAGCGTGACACTGGGTCAACACTCAGAAGGAAGGTCGGGAACGAGGTTCATGGGACCTGTTCCCAAGGAAGACTCACAAGTGCGGGAATTAGAAAATCCTTAACTCGGATAAAGGGGTTGAACAACCCCGACGACATGTGTGTGTATTAAAAAACAGGAATAAAAGAAAGGAAGGTCAAGCAAGAATGATCCGATGAGAGGGTAGCATTTCCCCAGTGGAGTCACCAAGCTGGTTAGGTGCCTTGATCTCGCCCTCCGGGTCGAGATGACCTAGTGGTGTGGCTCTGGATTCACGTCGAGCCCAGGACCGAAGATTGCTCTCTCGGGAGCCGCATAAAGAGGACGCGTGCAAGCGAGACTTACGTCACATGGGTTCATGACACACTCAGGCTGCTCATATGGGCGGCCTCTTAGATCATGTGGAATGTAACACTGACCTATGGCTGGTTCGAAATCACTTTCCTTGACTGTTTCTTCTTTCTTGCATTCACACACACACATTAGATGTAGAGACAAGTGGGTCAGAAGACCCCACCGTGTCTTTAGGTGAATGCATAACAAGTGTGTACATTCAAAGGAAAATGGAGGAATAATGTCATTGAGTTTGTGTCAATTGGATAGCCTTTCAGCATCTTCTTAATAGGGGACTCATGACAATGTTCCTTTATAGAGAATGAGAGAAAGGAGGTGAGATGGAGAGAATAAGAGAGGAAAAAGAGAGAAAAGAATAGAGAGAGAAAAGAGGAACGAAGACTAGTCTGGCTTTTGCCCAGTTCTTCAGAGAAGAGAGGAAAAAGTAGAAAGAGAGAAAATAAAGGAAAAGAGATGAGAGGTAGAAAGAGAATAAAGAAAGAAAATAGGAACGAAGACTAGTTTAGCTTAGTTCTTTAGAAAGAGAAAGAATGAGAGAGAATGAGAGAGAGAGAGAAAAGAGACGAGGGCTAGTCTAGCTCTCACCTAGCTCTTTAGAGATAAAATGTATTTTTGGAAAAAGAGAGAAAAGAGGGATGAAGAGAGAGAAGAACGAAATAGAAGATAGGAAGAGAAGAAAGAGAGAGGGGTGATGGCTAGCTTGGCTTTCACTAGACCTTCCAAAAGAGACGAGAGTGAAATAAAAGAGAGAGGAAGAGAGAAGAGAAGGAAAAGAGAGAAGGAAGAGAGAAGGAGAGAAGAGAGAAGAAGAGAAGAGAGAGAAAAGAAGAGAGAAGAAGAAAGAGAGAAGAAATGAAGAGAGATTGGGCATGGTGGGTTCACCCTATTGTCATAGGGGAAGAGAGAGAAGAGGAGAGAGGTTATGCATGACAGGTTCACCCTGTCATCCATGGGGAAGAGAGGGAAGAAGAGAAAGTTTGGTTGAGCACGACGAGGTCACCCTGCCATCCCTGGGGGAAGAGAGAGAAGAAGAAAAAGTTTGGTTGGGCACAACGGGGTCACCCTGCCGTCCCAAGGAAAAGAGAGAGAAGAAGAGAAAGTTTGGTTGGGCACGATAGGGTCACCTTGCCGTCCCAGGGGAAAGAGAGAGAAGGAGAGAAAGTTTGAGACGACATCACTATTTGCCGTCCTAGAGTGAGAGAGGAAAAGTTTGGGACGACAGCACTATCTGCCGTCCAGAGTGAGATGGGCAAAGTTGGGGACGGCAGCACTGTCTGCCGTTCCAGTGAGAGGGAAAATAAGAGAGAGAAGAGAAAGAAAATTTGAGACGACAGTCTTCTTACTTTTATTATGTCAATATTAATTGCTACTGTTGGAATAATGGTTCATATCTATTGATAATTATATGTCTCATGATAAGGGATATTTAAGATTTTTTGCTTATATGAGTTTTTTCAATACTTCAATGTTGGGGTTAGTTATGAGTCCCAATTTGATACAAATCTATATTTTCTGGGAACTTGTGGGAATGTGTTTGTATCTATCAATAGGTTTTTAGTTTACCCGACCAAGTGCAACAAATGCTTGTCAAAAAGTGTTTGTAACTAATCGTGTAGGGGAGAGAAGAAGAAAAACAAGGGCGGCAGCTGAGCCCGCCATTCGGGAAAAGGCTCAGGCTGCCATCCCAGTTAAGAGAGAGAAAAGAAAGAAAAAAAGAGAGAAAGAAAGATGATGAAAGAGAAAGGGAAGAGGAAGAGAGAGAAAGGAAAGAGAGAGAAGGAAAGAGAGAGAAAGGAAAGAAGGAGATAGAAAAAGGAAAAAAGAGGAGAGAGAAAGGAAAGAAGAGGAGAGAAGAGAGGAGGAGAGAAAGGAAAGAAGAGGAGAGAGAAAGAGGGGAGGAGAGAATATTTCCTCAATGGAGCCCAGGGGTACTAGCCAAAGTTTTCTCTTCTCTCTTTCTCTCTCTAAGGAAAGAAAAACGTGACCTAAAACTTGAAGATAAGCCAAAATTTTATTTTAATCGAAGGGTCTTTTACATGTGTTCTTCATGTGTATTTATAGAATTTCAATCCAAACATGCGTGGATGCCCTAATTTACTAAAAATAGATTTAAAATAAATTAATTAAAAATAAGAAAAAATGGGCAAAATGACGATTTTGCCCTACCCACAATTCCTAAAATTTCGAATTGGTCCCTTCATGGCCATGCAACTCTTGCAATCTTTCGTGGTCTGTTCGGGGTCTTTCCAACTTCTGTCTGGCCAAAAGATTATTGCTTTCTTGATCGGCTCAAGGAGACGGTCATTTTGATACCCATTTCGAGCCATGGATTAGATTTTTGAGCCACGATCTCAAGGTGTGAAAATTACGAGAAACGTACGATTTTTTGTTTAAGATCATGCTCTTTTCTCACCGTTTTTCCATGATTTCTTTACTGTATTTCGAAGAGCATGCCATCATGAGCATTTGGCAACGAACGTGGCTCGATTTGGTGCCCGAATGACCATTCCCAAATTTTGTATTTTGGTCAGAATTTGATTTTCGGTGGTGGGAAAGTGCAGCAAATTTATCCTTATCATATGGAGAATCTGACCGTCCATCACACGCAAGGTTCGGCTCATGTGAAGCCCTTGATGTTGTGGTCGCAACGAGACTGGTTGTAGATCGATCCGACGTGCGACCATCGTGATGTGGCCGCTTGATCAAGGCGTATACTTGCTAGAAATTGTGCAACCTTGTTTTGAATCACAATCATCTCTCTAGGTTTTTCTCTCTGCTAGGGCTATTCCATGTGGCGTGCCATATATCAAATCACTTGGACCAACGAGACGAACATGCTTCCAAAATTTGGGCTCATTCTGACTCAAGATGAAGAAGATACGAGTGTTCAAAGTTGAGCCCGAAATAAAAAAACACAATTTCAATTAATGGAAACTAGTTCACTGAGGGTGCACCGCAATAGTGTGTAACCTACCAATTTTAGGTAATTTATCCATAACTTGGTCCAGAAACATTGGATCAAGCCGAAACTTGATCCCTGAGGATTTTCGAATATTTCGGATTCAATTGTGGTGGTCCCACGATTGTTTGACGCTCCGGTGATAGGGCTGATCCACAACCACCTATGATATACTGACTTATCTCGGGAAGATCCAGGCTCAAATCTCCATCTTGGAGCTACTCGTCAACTCACAAGCACAGAGAACCCAGATCGAAAGGGTTCTTGCTACGACACACATCCCGAGCAACACACAACCGGATGAGTTGTGCGAGATGATCAACCAACTAATGGCACCAATGCCAATCATATTCATGAACGATGACATCGCAGCTAATATCAATCGCTTTCACGTCCAACTTATTCATATCACTATTTTCATGAAAGGATATGAGATAAGGAGAGTGCTTGTTGATAATGGGGTATCCCTGAATATATGCCATATGAAAATGGTGAAGCAGATAGGCAAAAGCCCAGATGACTTCGAACCGTGTCAGTTAACCATCGCTGCATATGATGGGACTAAGAGGCAGGTTGAAGGCATATTGCCTCTCATACTCAAGATTGGCCCCACCATTCAGCCGGTAAAGTTTTATGCCTTGGACATAAAACCTTCTTTCAACATGCCACTAGGAAGACCCTTGCTGTGTAAAAACCTTGTGGTTGCCTCCATGCTACATCAATGCCTAAAATTTCCAACCAAAAATGGCATTGCAAAGGTTTGTGCCGACCCCCCTTCTTTTCTTAATCCTAGCACACATAGCGGAAAGCTAGCCATAGGGGTCGAGCTCTAAGAAATCTCGTTCACTTCTTTTGAGCAAGCTGATTATGCTACTTTACATCTAGAGGTCGGTGACCCCGTTCCTCAAATTTTGCAAACTTCCGCATATATGGAGGAGATCATCCATTGCAAACATCGATACGACTTCGGGTCCCTTGAAACCTGACACATGCTCTTCTCTCAAGACTTCCAACTTAGCTATAGTATGGGAAGTCAAGAGCAAGGCATAAAGGAAGCGATTTATTCATCACCTGAAGCCAAAACTGAAAAAAGGGGATCGAAGAGGGCTAAGGTGTACTCTCACCCTAGTTCAACACTAGATAAAGCCTTCAAGCCTTCAAGCCCTCTGTGCTTCATATCAGAGGGCATTCAAAGCCTCCATCCGCTCGATGCTCGTCCTCCAAAATGGTCGAAAGTGATCCTTGAATCCTCAACAGGGGACACACAAAGACTAGGAATTGAAGATCTATTTGCTGACCTGAATCTGGAGGAGGTGTGCATAGTTGGCCCTAATATAGATAAGGGTGCTCATCCACCAACACCAACCCAAGGACGAAATTAGTCGATCATTCCTTTATCTCGAAAATTGTTGGAAGCATATTAGCGACACCTTCATGTCCTGGTGTCAAAAAACAGATAGGCGCGGGGTGGCCATCTAACCACCCTGCACGTCCGGTCCCCAGCATTTATCTCGGGAGTCCCATAAGGGACACCTCTTGCGACATTTCAAAAAATGTGAAAAGTTTAAAACATGGTAAAGCTGATAATAATGAAAAAGAATTTTTAAAAACGGCGCTCACTCGAGATAGCCCAATAACTGTGTATAATACCCAAGATGATGAATTGGACGACCAAGACAAAGATCAAGAGAGTCAAGAGTCTGAAGAAATATCTCAACTTGAGGAACTTACTTCCCATGTTGAGCAATTCAAGAAAAGGTTCGATGGTGACCCAACGACTATCATCGAAGAGATGATCGACGTAAACTTAGGAACTGAGAAGGACCCAAGGTTAACGAAGATTGGAACCTCCTTATCTTCTGAAGGGTGGGAAAATGTGATTTCCTTTCTCAAGGAATATCGTGATGTCTTTGCCTGGTCATACGAGGATATGCCAAGGCTAGATCCCACATTGGTGTAACATCACTTAAAGCGAAGGAAGAAATCGACAAATTGCTCATAATCAAGGAAGAAATCGACAAATTGCTCAAGGCGAAGTTCATCACCCCCGTCGATTACTTGGAATGGTTGGCCAACAAGTGGTTGTACCCAAAAACGAAGGGAGGATCCGAGTGTGTGTCCATTACAGAGACCTCAATAAGGCATGTCCCAAAGACAATTTTCTGTTTCCAAATATAGATGCCTTGGTCGACAACCCTGCGGGGCACGAGATGTTGTCATTCATGGATGGATGGCTTCTCGGGTTAAAACCAAATCCTCATTGTAGAAAAAGACCAAACCAAGACATCATTCATAATGCAATGGGGAACCTACTATTACAAAGTCATGCCCTTCAATCTCAAAAACGCAGGAGCAACTTATCAACGGGCAATGACTAGAATTTTCCACGATCTAATGCATACCATTAGGGAAGACTATGTCGACGATATCCTGGTCAAGTCGAAGACCAAGTCTGATCATGTCACCAAACTGAGAACCATTTTCAGGAGACTTTGAAAACATCAACTCAAACTCAATCCACAAAAAATTTCCTTTGGAGTTGAATCCGGCAAATTACTAGGATTTATAGTGAGCCAAAGAGGCATCGAGGTGGACCCATCCAAATTACGAGCCATCACTAAAATGCCTCCACCCCGGAACATCAAAGAAATCTGTGGGCTTCAAGGTCGCATACAAGCCATAAGGCGTTTCATTTCACAACTCGCAGATAAGTGCACACCATTCAATAGGCTTCTTAAGAAGGACACCCCATTCATATGGGACAATGAATGCCAATAAGCGTTCGATCAAATCAAGGAGTACCTCACTAAACCTCCCATCCTTAGTCCTCCTAGTCTAGACAAACCCCTGTTCCTATACATGTCAGTGAAAGAGAAGACCATATAACGACCATGGAAACGAACAAACGATATACTATATCTACAAAACCATGGTCGATTATGAAACAAGATACATGGATGTGGAGAAACAGTGCTTAACACTTGTGTGGGCCATGCAAAAACTAAGACATTATGTCTTATCTCATTTTGTCAAGCTCATATAAAAAATTGACCCACTTAAGTACCTATTAGAGAGGCCAGTCCTCAACGGACGTTTGGGAAAGTGGAGAATGCTATTGAGCGAGTTTGACATCGAATATGTCACTGAAAAATTGGTCAAAGGACAAGCCATTGCTAACCACTTAGCTGAACACGCATTGCTAGACATTATACCCATTAACACAGATCTCCATGATGAGAACCTCTTCACAATTGAGGACTCGATTTGGTGCTATACTTTGACAGTGCAAAGAACGAATACGGGTCAGGTATAGAAGTCATATTATGCTCACCCGAGAAGATTTTAGTGCCAACAGCCATTAGGTTGAATTTCCCATGTACCAATAACATTGCTGAATATGAAGCCTTAATAGTTGGGCTTAAGAATGCCATGGGAATGAAAATTCAGCATATACGAGTGATTGGTGACTCCTTACTCGTCACAAACCAAGTTCAAGGGATTTGGAAGGTGAAAGGAGAAAAGCTCAAACCGTATCAAGAAAAGGTGGAAAAGATGATTCCATATTTTAAGAAAATCACCTTTCAGCATGTAACTAGGGAAAATAATCGGTTCATCGACACCCTTGCACCCCTTACTTCAGTAGTCGATATTCCTCCAGAAATCACCACGCTGCCATTCTATATCAAGAACAAACATGACCCTTCCCCACCAAGGATTGAAAAAGAAATAGAACAAGAAAATGACAACGATGGGGAAGTATCTCTCGTGGCTTCAGATGCCATGGTTCCACGATGTTCTGTCCCTGTTGAAAGATGGGTTGTACCTTGAAGGAGCCACCAAAAAAGATAAAGAAGCCCTTCGAAGGTTTTCGATGGGATTCTTGGTAAGAGGTGACCTCCTGTTTAAGAAATCCTTCGATGAAATCATTCTACGGTGTCTCGATCAGCTAGAAATTGGCCAAGTATTAACAGAGTTGCACAATGAAGGACGTCATTCTGAGGTAGCTGCCTTAGCTCAAAAAATTAGGCGCCAAGGCAATTACTAGACCACCATGGCTTAAGCAATTACTAGACCACCATGGCTTAAGACTGCTGGAAGTTCGTTAAGAGGTGTTCCAAATGTCAACTCTATGGAGACTTCATTCATGCACTGTCCGTATCACTCAATTCAACACTGCCCGTATGGCCCTTTGCCATGTGGGGTATTGATATCATTGGAATGATATCATCAAAAGCTTCAAACGACCACTATTTTATATGAACAGCTACAAAATACTTCACCAAATGGGTAGAGGCCGCATCACTTTTTAAAATTGAAGGCCAACATGTTGCCCGTTTCATAAAGAACAATATCCTATTCAGATTTGGTGCTCCTGAGTCAATCATCAATCACAAAAATGAAAAGGTCACTAAGGTGTACAAAATGTTTAGGATAACACATAAACTCTCCACACCTTACTACCCTCAAGAAAACGGATAAGCAGAAGCCACAAATAAAGGACTTCTCATAATCATTGACAAAATAATAGAAGGCGAGAAAGATTGACAAGAAAAGCTAAATGACGCCCTATGGGCCTACCGAACAACTGGGAAAACTCCTACTGACATGACCTCATACTCATTAGTGTATGGTATGGAAGCAATGCTACCTATCGAGGTTTAGATACTATCTCTCCGAGTGCTCATTTATAAAAATTTAGATGAGGAACAAAAGATCGAAGCATGAATCACTGCCCTCACTAACTTAGATAAAAAATGACTACGAGCAACAAAAAATATCGTTGCTTACCAGCGTAGAATCAAGAGGGCATACCAAAGAAACGTTGTTCCTCAACAATTCAGAGAAAGAGACACGATACTCAAGAAAATCTTCCACACTCCTGCAAATCCCACACCCTTTAGGCAAGTTCAAACCTAATTGGGAGGGGCCATTTGTGGTTACCCGAGTGCATGCAAGCAATTCTTATAAGGTCAAAAATCAGGAGGGGTACGAACTCAACGACCCCATTAATGCAATGTATCTCGAAAAATACGACCCATAACGGGCTAAAAAACGTGGTGAAAACCTAAAAAGGCATCGCAAAGAAAAAAATAATAATAAGAAAATAAAAAACAAAAAATCGATGCGGTGAAATCCTGAAAAGGCATCATGGGTAAAAGGATTAAAAAAAGATCTCCAAGAAGGAACTTTCGACATAAAGCACATAAGTACAAACAAGTACTTGCAAGTTCCAATAATACTACACAAGCAGACCCTGAGGATGAAGACTCCTGCTAAACCCTACATGTTCCCAACATAACCAACTCAGAGAGATGTAGAAGGGTGACATGAATGGAAAATTGAAGTGATTTCTACGAACCCTAGAAAACGTCGAGACCCTCCAAGAGGAAAGCTCGGCAAGAATCCAGAGGAATCTTCATGGATCCGCGAAGCAGTGGATGAAAGCTTCAAAGGTAAAAAGACAACTTCGAGACCTTTCTGAGTTCTCACAATCCCACTAGGAAATCCTTTCACCATCTTTGGGTAAAACATAACAAAGAAAATAACCACCAAAGGGCTACAGGTGGCAAAATTGTAAGGCCCGTCCCTTTCTAAAATGCTGTTTCAATTTAATTGTCAAAATCATCCATTTTCAAAAGGCTTTCTCCTTGTATAAGGTAATTCCTCCATTCCTACAAGAGGTTAAACCGTTAGTCATCTGGCCTCATTCTCAAAGCCAACTTCCTATGCCTGTTATGAAGCCTTGAAACTAGCCAAGCACTTCATGGTTGTATGAGTATTACTACCAACTATCACATATCAAAGATGGGTGAACCTCGCCAATGACGAAAGTGGCCAGTCGGGGAGAATTTTTTCTCTCCATTGGATCCCATGAGGCAAAATGAGGCAAGCTCATCCCTGTGTGTGCATACAACGACCCAATAACTGGAAATTTGAGACAAAAACCCTACAACTAGGGAGTTGAATTTGTAAGAATCAGTTTGAAAATTGTGTGCAAGGAAGTGTTCTACTCTACTTTAACTAATCAATTGTACACGTACAATTTGAACAAGAACCCCCCAACAGGAGCAATAAAGAAAAGAAAGAAAGTTTTCAAACTCCCCATAATAAGGGCAAAGTTGAAAAGCCCCTTTTCTCAACCAATTCTCCAAAAAAATAAAATTTTCAAAAAAATAATGATAAAAAAATAAAAAAAAAATTAATTTGCTCCTCGGTGGCATGAGCCTAAACTGCCGACCAATTTTCCAAAATTTTCAAAAAAATAAAAAGAATTTTTTTTTACGCTCCTCGGTGCACGAGCCTAAACATCCAACCAATCTTTCCAAATAAAAATAAATAAAAAAAATACAAAAAAAAGATTCAATTGTTTTTTTCCATATGCTCCTTGGTGGTATGAGCCTAAACTGCCAACTGGCTTCAAAATCTTTTGCTCCATGGTGGCATGAGCCTAAACTGCCAGCCAGGATTCAGATCATCAAACTCGTGCGACGTTAAAAAATCGAGCTAACACGTCAAACTCGTGCGACATTAAAAAACCGAGCTAACACGTCAAACTCATGCGACGTTAAAAAGCCGATCTAACACGTCAAACTCGTGCGACGTTAAAAACCTGAGATAACATGTCAAACTCGTGTGATGTTAAACCATAATGCACGTCCAGGCCGCATGACGTTAAACTGTTTCGCACAGGTCCTGAAGGCATGAACTTAAACATGCCTTCACAAAAAAAAAGAATGATGATCACATTGTATACCTTAACAAGGGAACGCTATGAGTAAAAAGGATAGATAGGCATGGTCATGAAACCATGAGTAAAAGAGTTCCGTGAATAAAAACCCGGGCACGGTGAAAACCTGTAAGGGAATCAGGAGTAAAAATGGACAAAAAGCGTGGACATGGCCGTTAGGCCATGGGAAAAAGAGCTTAATAAAAAGAAGGATTTGTGAAACCATCTTTACGGCACCACTTCCTCGAGTCCAAGTGAAAACCCGCAAAGGGCGCTCGGACCAATAAAATCAGTTTGATGCAACATTCGTCTCAACGGGGGGCTTCAGCCATCACTCCCTTCATCATCAAGACGTTCAGCAGGGTGTAGACGTTAAAATCATACCTCATACTCCTTCTTCGGTCCTGGGTGAACAGGTAGCCCAGTCGATATCTTTCTCTAGTCTTGAGTGAACAGGTAGCCCAGTTGACATCCTTCTTCAATCCTGGGTGAACAACCAGCCCAATCGATATCCTTCTTCAGTCCTGGGTGAATAGGTAGCCAATCGTCATCCTTCTTCAGTCCTGGGTGAATAAGTGGCCCAATCGACATCCTTCTTCAGTCTTGGGTGAACAGGTAGCCCAGTCGATATCTTTCTTCAATCTTGTGTGAACAGGTAGCCCAATCGACATCCTTCTTCAGTTCTGGGTGAACAAATAGCCCCGTCAACATTTTTCTTCTATCCTGGGTGAACAGGTAGCCTAGTCAACATCCTTCTTCAAGGTTGGGTGACAACATAGCCCAGTCATTATCCCTTCTTCAAGGACCATCCCTTCTTCAAGCCTGGGTGACAACGTAGCCCAGGTCATTATCCCTTCTTCAAGGACCTTCTCCCCATGCATGAAATGTGCATGCCTTCTCCTTCTCTTGTAAACCTTCTCCCCATGCAAGAAATGTGCATGCCTTCTCCTTCTCTTATGGACATTCTCCCTATGCATGAAATGTGCATGCCTTCTCCTTCTCTTATGAGCCTTCTCCCCATCCATGAAATGTGCATGCCGTCTCCTTCTCCTATTAGTGACCTCTCTCACCATGAGGCTAGGTGACAAAGTAGCCCAGTCGTTATCCTTCCAAGGCAGGAGACCGACAAAGCCAGAGCAGAACCTGTCAGAGACGTCAGCTCGCCTAGCCGGCACGACCAGACCTTTGGGATTGGCTAATAGAACCTGCCTCCGACTGGACTCAGTGGACGAGACCATAATGGTACTCTGAATGTCAAAAGCAAACTTGGTGTAACAGCAAACAAACGCTGCCAAAAAGTCTCTTATCCCCCTAAAGTCTCCACGGACGGACCCGCGAACAATGCATCCCTACGTCTGAGCAGCCTAGTTACACCATTACGTGAATCTCCTCGGTGTTCACATGGTCCTGTGATTAGGAAGAAAAAAACTAAAAGGCAAAAGAAACTTTTTGAATGATTGTCTTTCTCACTTCTCTTGAAGCACAACATTCGATGAGGCAAGTTGTTTGAACGTATTTTTCAGTACCTTGGTTTCTAGTAGGAAAGCAGGTCAATAAAGCTTACAAAACAGTGGAAATTCCTGACAGCCTCATAATGGCTCCATAATTGGTCAAGATCTTCATCAGCACTTCAAAAGACCACCTGCTAAGTTTCATCGCAATCAGACATGTCTAAGGCAGTGAACACAAAGAAACAATTTCAGCAATATCGGTCTTTAGTACCTTGAAATGGATCCTGTAGCTAGAGCTATACTTTTGGTGCGTCAAACCACTATGGGGACTATCGCCATTAAATCCGACACGATCGAAAACATATATGGGTCAAGGTTCGGCTTTATCGGGCACTCCAGGACAAAGTTATGGGTAAAATACTAAAAACAGTTAGGCCGCACACTATTCTCGTGTGGCCTCACTGCACCAAAACACCATTGAAGGTGGCTACTTTTACAATCACGGGCAGTCACTTTCAAGGTCCATATCTCACTTGTTTTGAGTAGAATTGCGTTCAAATTTTGTGAGCATGTTCGTCTCGTCGAAACGAGCATTTCAATATATGGTACGCCTCAAGGCGATGTCCGAGCATAGAGAAAAGCTAGGGAGAATTTGCCGATCTATAAAGAAGTTGCATAAAATTCAGCAGCGACACGCCTCGCTCGATGGACCAAATCACAATGCTCGCACAATGGATCGATGCGAAACCAATTCCATTGTATGAATAAGGTCCAGGGTTATCATTGGACTGAACCCCATACATGATGGATGGTCAGATTTAATGCACGAAGCCGACGAAGTAACTGAAAATCCAACGGTCGGATTTCAGATTCCGGCTAAAACTCAAAAGTTGTGAAATCTTCAATCGGGCTCCAAATCGCGTTCCGTTTATTGCCACACAATCGTGACGGCACGCTCAGTGTGATTCAATGAGGAAATCACAAAGAAACATCAAGGAATGGGCACACAATTGATCTGAGGTTTTCAAGATTCATCCAAGATTCAAGTCTCATGATCATGCCTCAAAAAACATGATTCATGGCTCGAAGTTGGTATCAAAATGATCGCCATGACGAGCCCTATAAGAAAATAATAGTAATTTGATGAAATGGGAATTAGAACAATCTCGAGTCAGTCACGCAAGATCTCTGGCAGCAACAAAGAATGTTTTAGGATTCCACACATTGTTAGGCAGGGGCAAAACAATCCTTTTGTACCCATTTTTAGAATTTCTTTAAATTCAATTAAATTGTAATTATCATCAATTTAAGGTAGTGTTTGAGCATCCACCCATGTTTGGGCCTGTGAGTATGTCTTGGAGAGAGAGGAGAGAGAAGAAAAGGGTTAGTATCATTTGGGTAGCTAACTTTCTCTCTCCTCCCCTCTTTCTCTCTCCTCTTTTTCATCTCTCTATCTTATTTTCTCTCTCTTCTCATTTCTCTCTCATTCACCCATCACAACTGCCTCAAACCTAACGTCAGTTGGTTCTCCTCTCTCTCATTCCCAGTGTTGGGTGGGGTTTTCTCTCCTCTTCCTTCATGCTCAGCATCGGATGGGGTTTTTCTTTCACCTCTTCCTCTTTCATCCTAGCACTAAGTGGGGTTTTCTCTCTCCTCTTCCTTCATCTCAGCATCAAGTGAGGTTCTCTCTCCTCTTCCTTCATTCTCAACACCGAGTGAGGGTTTTCTTTTCCCTCTTCCTCCTTCATTCCAACGTCGGGTGGGGTTCTCTCCTCTTCCTTCATTCCAACATCAGGTGGTGTTTTCTCTCTCCTCTTCTTCCTTCATCCCAACGTCGATTGGATTTCTCTCTCCTCTCTTCCTTAACAGTCAGCGAACAATAGCACTGGTTAGATTTCCCTCTTCTCTTGTGTCACAGTGGGTGAAGCCTAACGTCAATTGGATTTGTCTCTCTTCTGTTGCAGTAAATGAAGCTTAGTGCCGGCTCGATCTCTCTCCCTTGCTTCTCTCTAATTGCAACCGACATAAACTTAATGCTGGGTGGTTCTCTTCTCTTCCTCTCTTCTCATCTGACACAATCGGTGAATCTTAGCGCCGACTACTTTCTCTCTTCTCTTTTGAAACAGTCGACAATGTTTAGCACCGATTGTATCTTCCTTCCCTCTCTCTTTTATCCTCTTCTCTCTTCTCCCTCCCTTTGTTTGTTCCCTTCTTCTCTTGCCTCATTCTTTCCCCCATAACCACCACGCTGCTATTCTTTCATTCGACTAAGAGGGATTGAGGTGAGCCTCTCATGGAAGTCCTGTTGTCTAGCTGTAATGTTGGTGTGCCAGGATTACTTGGCATGCTTTATTGCCACGACAGATTGACCATCGTGCTTAGCTAGCTGGTATTGGTGATGACGTCTAGTAGTGATCCCATGAGCCGGTCTTGGTACCGAGCCCATTTTGCTACCACATCAAGCTAATTACTCGCTAATGTGATCCTCTCGCTCAGTCAAACGCTTCTCTCCCCCGTCTTTCTTCTCTTCTTCTTCTTGAATACACATGCTTGCGTACGTTCATCAAAGAGGAAAAGGGTGAGGTTTGACCCACCCATCTTACAACCTGTACTATATATGTGTGTGATTACAGAAAACAAGAAGAATATGAGCCAAGGGAGGTGATTCCAAACTAGTTTCATTACTGGGGGGTTGTGTTCATGATCTAAGAGGGCGCCCACGCGAGCCCGCCCGAGTAAGTCCCGAACCCACCTTTAAAATTTCTCTATCACCAATTGGTAACACATGCCCCCGTTCTCGAACGAGATTCCCGAGAGAGCGATCTCAGAAGCGTCTCGAGTCATCCCTCGAAACCTGAGACGTGTGCCGCCGATCATCCAGGATTTGGAGGGCGAGATCGAGGCACCTAACCAACGATTTCTTCGGCAAGCGGACCCTGGTTCCTGTCTCCTTTGGATCCCTAAGGACGGGTTTGGTTTGCCCTGTTGGGTTCATGGGTAGCATTGGCTTTGTGGACTGCCTCATGCTTCATTGATTTGAATCTACTTCACCCATAGTAGACTTCCCAGGGTTAAGAAGTCGAAGGCTCTGAAGGGTCCAGTGTATGCACATAGGGGACCTATAGTGGGGTTCCTTTTGGACGGGAGTGACGACTTGGAAGTGCTATGGGAGAACGACACAAATGATGTGGCCTTCCGATACCTTTTGAGTAACCATAGCTTCGAACCCAGAGTATTCTTTCAGCTCGTTGCCCCATACTTGATGGTATGGGCACCAGAGGTTTTCCGTACCATGGGGAAGGCATTTAGGCTAATTGACAGGCTTGGGAGTGACGAGACCCTATTGAAGCATCGCCTCGAGGAGGGTCTGCAGAGGATCTAGCTCAGTGCTTCTTGGGGCTTATGTCGGGAGTTTTTGTTGCACCGGTGGAAGAGGGGCTTGAGGGTGTCCTTCTGGGTTACCATGAGCTTCTTGGCATTGCTGCATCTTCTTTACCAAGAGTTCATGGAAGACAGTTCATTTGTTCATGTCATGGCGTCGTATAATGTGATATGAGCACTAAAGGCTCTCAGTTCTAGGAGGAAGAAACTTGGGCTGCCTTGTCAACTTTGGCGTGATGTGTCCCTCTTCGAGCATTTTGGAAAACAGTGCACGGAGGATGGCGGGTGCCCCATCATCTTCTTGTATTGTCACTATGTGAGGAGCCTGAGTTGCCCCGAACACTTTCTTTAACTCTTAGAGCTTTATCTGACCCTTGTTAATAAGGGCTTCGATAATGTCGTTGAGCTTATAGTAGTCCTGAGTGGGGTGGCCTACTTTCCTATGGTAAGCACAATACCTCTCGTGCGTCTCCGGTCCAGCTTGTTCTGGAATGCTATCCTCTAGCAACTAGATCATGTTTTTCTCAAGTAGTAGTCAAAGCAGTGCAAGAGTCCACTCTTTATAGAAGGGGTGCACCTTGTACTGGTGTTGGGTTCAGAAGTCACTTCGCTTTATGTTTTTAGGGGGTGAGACCTTATTGTAGTACTGTTGCTTGCCCTCGGCCTGAGACGTTTGTGCCTTAGAGGGGTCTAGGGTTTGAGGGGCGGCTTTGTTAGTGTTAATCACAGTGACGACTGCACTGATCACTACTTTTTACTGGTTGCCCCGATTGTTGGAGTGGGAGTTCAAACCAAAGGGTTGCTGACAAGATCCGCCATGGTGCTTGGACACACCCTCAATACAAATTTCTTTATAGATGAGCTCTGACATGGAGGGTGGATTGGAACCCTCGACATGCAGGGCGATCTCAGGAAGCATGTTCCTTATGCAGTTCTGAACAACTTCTTTCTCAGTCATGGGAGTGGCATGAAAGGTTGGCAGCTTTCTCCATCGGGTGATGAACTTGTCAACAGGCTCATCAGGGTCTTGAGTCAAAGTGAGGAGCTTGATGGTTTCCACGTTCCTTTGGACTTTGTAGAAGCGTTGGTAAAACAACTGCTCCAGTTCCTACCAGGTGTGCACCGAGTTTGGAGGACCACTGGAAGGCTGGCCCTTCGAGGATCTCGACTAACTGACGAAGGAGGAGTCGCCTGTCAGTTGCCATCTCTCGATAGGCCGCTTGGAAGTGAGTAGTATGCTGGTACGAGGATGTAGTACCATTGAACAGGGGGAGCTTCCCCTTATGGTAGTTCGGGGGAAACGACACTTGGTCGATGTACAAGGGGTACAACTTCTGGTAGAGCGGCACCTCTTGTATGCCTGTGACCTTGTTCTTGAGGCTATGGGCCACCATGACATCTATGTCAGTCTGGGAAACCCCCGAGAAGGGGAGCTGTCTTGGGAGACCGGTGGGGCAGTTTGCCTGGGAATTGTGTCTTTGCCAGACGGGGAATCGGTCTCATGGTGAGAAGAAGGGGACTAGAGGCTTCTAGATGTTCCATATTTTCTAAGATCGACTGCATCATTACCTCGAACCTATTCATCCTCTCTTCTTGGGCGTCGTCCGGCTCGTTAATCACCATGACACTGACTGTTTCTTTTCGAAGGTCAGAGCCAGGTGGAGTAATGGATAGCCGGGGGTGGCGAGTCATCCGTGGCAAGTCGGTCTGCAAGGGCTCAACATGCCCTGATTGGACTCGAGCCTTGTACGACGACCATGTGAGGACAGGTTCTCGACGATCTTGAGACTGTGACTTCTAGGTAATGATCACTGAGTAATACTCTTAGACTGGCTCAGGCTCTAGGATCCGTAGAGGGAAGAAGGGATTACAAGGCAGGAGATCAAGGAAGGTGGTAACCTCAACTGCCTTGGAGGCTTCTTTGGTTAGAATCTACAGACCTTTCTTTTGCTTGATCTAGAGGTGACTATGGACCTCACTCCAGAACCGAGCTTGAGGCTTGAACTGTCTCGCTTTTCTTGAGCAGGCGAGGGATGTGTCTATTATTTGTAGCAAAGAATGGGGCCCAAGGATTGAGGGCAACCTGGGTTGTTGCCTTGGAGGCTAGAGGATTCTGTCTGACATCAGGCCGTTGCCCCGAATTCCTTTGTGGGGCCTGAGTGCACAGTTGACCTAAGGCTGGCTCAAGATGATACTGTTAGGGAAGACCTTTGAGTACCAAGTCTCGAGGTGCTTGCCTGGTGATAGAGGAGTGACAGAAGAAGGAGCTGATTCATGACTCCACCTGAGTCGGGAGCAAGGAGGAACCTGCAAAGTCAGTGCGTGTGCACCTTTAGGGTTAGCCTTCCGGGTGACTTGGGGGTCACCCGGGTTCGCTCAACTGATTCTACCTTAAGAGGTCGAGATCCACAAGATTGTGTCTGTGAGGGACTGGGTAATAACCTATCTCTCACACGGTGAAGCCATGTGTGTTGAGAGCGAGGACAGAGCGGTCGACCCTTGTGTGCTCGAGTTGGCGCTGCCTTGAGTTGTGGGATGCATGGCGCGTGCAGGGTTTGGCTCGAGAAGACCTAGCCATGAACGTGAGTTTGAGGCAGCACGAAGGTTGCCCCGGGGTGTGGTTCGAGTGGTTGGACCATGAGCTTTTAGGTGTGTGAGTAGGGTGGAGACCCCAGGATTTTCGCCTCCGTGTGCCGAGCCTCCAAGTGTAAAGCCATGGGGTAGTAAAGGAGCTTGAGGGGTAGCCTTACGAAGCGATGGCAACTTAATTGCCTTTCGCAAGAGTGGATAGAGTAACCTTCCGGTGTATCCCAGCAATATGATTGGCAAGGGACTTGTAGTAGCAGGGTGTGTGTTGTGTGTGCGGTAGCAGATGTGGCACCAATGTAAGGGGCCTTGATGGAGGGTCCACCAAGGCGACGAAGCAGGGAGTCAGGGACCTTTAAGGCCCTTCTTGCACCAACCCAAGGAAGGACTTAGGAGCCGGACTGTGAGTCCCGACTTAAAAGGAGTGTAGGGAAGGAATCTTGAGCAGTTTGCTTCCCTGGGACAGTTACGAGTGCAGGGATAAGAAAGTCCCCGACTCGGATGAACGAGTTGAATAACCCAGGTGCCATAGAAAGTGGTGCAGAAAGTAAAAGACGATACTGATCAAACAAGAGCTAACCGATGAAGGGGTAATAAGTCTCAGTGGAGTCGCCAAGCTGGTTAGGTGCCTCGATCTCGCCCTCCAGATCTAGATGATTTGGAGGCATGTATCTCGGGTTTCTAGTGAATCTGGAACTTGAGATCGCTCTCTCAATAACCTTGATCAGGAGCAAGGGCAGGTATACCAACCGATGAGAGAGGAATTTAAGGTGGGTTTGGGACTGACTCAGGCTGGCTCACATGGGTGCCCTCGTAGATCACAAAGAAAGCCCCCTAGCAGCTTTAGCTGGTTCAGAATCGCCTCCCTTGATCTGCTATCACATTGTTTTGTACACAACACTAACATGGTTTATTTTCAAGACAAGTGGGTCAAAAGGACTCACCCTTGTCATAGGGCAATGTAAGTTCATATGAGAGAGTGATGGAGTGGAAGGTTCAAATAAAGATAGAAAAGAGAAGAGAACTTGATGAATGGATGAGACTAACATGGCAACTAGAAAGTTACAGACTCAGAGTGGTAGCAAGGCGGGCATGGTACTCAGGACTAGCGCGACGACAATACTACTCGAAATTGAGGCGGATAGGACTGTCTCAATCTGATGTGGCAACAAGATGGGTGTGGCACTCAAGACCAACACGATGGCTATACTATTCGAGAGCCAGACCGTTATGGCAGTGCTAGGCTAAGTCTACCCTCAGTCAAGTGAGAAGTGAAAAGAATGAAGAGAGGAAAAGGGAACAAAGAGAGAGAGAGAGAGCAAGACAGCGGAGAGAGGAATAACACAGACGGTAATGGGCCTCGCCATTGGCATCATGAGAAGACACCGTGTCCCTTGCGAGTGGCGATGGCTTCTGGTGAGACTCACTGTGATAGCTCCTCGTGAGGAACACGACGCTAGACGTGGAACACGAGAGAAACCCGCAGATGGCAATAAGCATCACCATTGGTAAAGCAAGAAGGCAACACGTCTTTTGCGGAAGGTGATAGCTTCTGGTTAGGCACACGGCGATAACTTCTCATAAGTCATGTGGTGATTACCTCTCGTGGAGTGCACGATGATAGGTGTGAGGCATAAGGGAAGCCTACACACTACGATAGATGCAGAGAGGAACAAAAGGAGCCTGAACGCGGCAATGGGCACAGAGTGACCGAGAGAAGCCTGCACACAGTGATAGGCACCGGGCGCAAAAGAGAAGCTCGCAGACGGCGATGGACATTGCCGCCTGCAATAGTCACGCAACAGGGTGAAGCCCCCACAAACGATAATAAGCTTTGCTACCCACGTTCCTCGCTGAGACGTCGAGGATACACCTACGGACAGCGATGAGCTGCGCTGTTGGCAAATCTCGCCGAGGGATAGAGATGCACAAACAAAAGGGGGAAAGGAGCTTGCGCATGACATTGCCATCACGATGAACGAAATGTGAAACCACAGGAAGAGGAAAGAAGAAAAGAAAGAGGCATGCATGGCACTGCTAATGCCGTGCATGGCCCTGCCAATGCCGTGCATGGCCCTGCCAATGCCGTGCATGGCCTCTGAGGGAGACTCAGATGAAGAAGAAGAAGAAGAAAGAGAAGAAGAGAGAGAAAATTTACCTTGAGCCTAGGGTTACCAATCCAAGAGTTTCTCTCTCCGTACTCTCTCTCTCCAAACGTGACCCAACAAATGAGAAGGAAAGGGAATTCTATTGAGTAAAAATTCTCTTTTTGTGAAGGGTTTCAAGCCTTTGCGTACAATGATGGTACGTGGTATATATAGAAATGTGCCCAAACATGGGTAGATTGAACAACATTAAACCTAATTGTTGGAAATTAAGATTTAACTAAATTAAAATAAATTAGAAAATAGGGTGCAAAATGACAGATTTGCCCGTTCCTAACAAGTTATGAAATTCCAAGACAGTCCCAGTGTTGGCCTAAAATGTGCATGATTTTTCATGGATGATCCGAGGTCATTCTAATGTCCGTTTGATTGAAAGATGATTGTTTTCTTGTAGGGCTCGACATGTCGATCGATTCGATACTAACTTTGAGCCATGGATCGTGTTTTTAGGACACGATCATGTGACTTAAAATTTGAATGAATCTTGAAACTTTGGATCGATTGTGTGTTCGTTCCTTGATGTTTTTCTATGATTTCTTTACTAGATCACACTAAGCATGTCGTCACGATCGCGGGGCAACAAACACAGCTTGATTATGTGCCCGAACGAAGATTTTGCAACTTTGGAGTTTTGATCGGAATCTAGAATTCTGACGATTGAATTTGCAGTCACTTCGTCAGCTTCATGTGAAAAATTCGATCGTTTATCACTTATGAAGCTCAGACTAGAGTTAGCCCTAGACCTTACGCACGAGATGGAATGGGTTTCACGTCAATCGAGCTTGTGAGCGGTGTGATTTGGCCGCTCGAGCGAGGCACAATGTTGTTGATTTTCCTGCACTTTCCTCACGGATTTGCAACTTCTCTCTAGCTTTTATTTGCACTCACAAATCATCATGGGGCATGCCACATATCAAAACGCTCGTCTCGATGAGACGAAGACGCTCCATCAAGTTTGAGCATGATCTGATATAGGACAAGGGAGATATAAGCATCATAAATCACTGTTTGTGACTGTCTCTTTAATGGAGTTGAGTTGCAGGGTGGCTGCACGGGAACAACATGCGGCTCCTCCTATTTCTTTCTTTTGCCTCTAACGTCTTCCTGGAATTTTTGTTCAAGTTGAAATTTGAGCACCGGGGTTTTCAACCATGCTGAATCCAATGGTGGTGGTCCTACAGTAAATTGAGATAGAAAATATAGCAGGGTCCATTTCAGGGTGGCAGAGGCTGCTTCTACAGAAACTGTTTCTCAGTTTGCATTGCCTTAGACATGTTGGAATGCGACGAAACTTGATAAGAGACTTTTGAGAGGCTTTATGAAGATCTTGGCCAGTTTTGGGGCTATTCTGAGACTGTCGAAATTTCCACTGTATGTTAACCTTTATTGATCGGGGACCCATGATGATGAAAAATGTCTTCCAATACCCTGCACTGTGGTTAGTGTCATAAACGATGACCTAGCCACTCAGCTGCCAGGGTCCGAAGACCGTCAAGAATCGGTCCTCATGCCATTGGCATACAAGACTCGAGTCCAAACGGGGCATGCCAACCCCCTGCTGACTGATCTGCCGCGTGCGACCCATCAAGTTCGCAAGCCCTCACCTGCAGCTAATGCTGATCTCCTGGGGAAACAAGCAGTGTAATGGTTGTAAATGAGCCTCACGACTCTTAGGAAGAGCACATGAGTAAGTTCGAAGATATGGTGCGTATAATGATGGAGAAGATTGATTGCATGGACACCGCATGATAATCGGCTAACCACGAGGTTAATTCCCATCACTGAGACGATACACCTCCAAGGCAGTCCCTTTCCTCTACCTCACAGGACAATTTTGTCCCTCACCCTGTCTCATAGGAAGATATTGATGCGATGGTCACCGATAGCTTAAAGAACTGGCGGATCCCCGGCAAGCAGGGAGCAACGCTTTACCAAAAGTTGTATCCTCCTACATTGATCAGATTCCATTTCTCTCAGACGAAAAGAAAGGGACGTTTCCGCTGTTCAGTGGAACCACATCCCCCAACTAGCATATCGCCCACTTCCAAGCAGCGTGTCGAGAGATAGCGGCTGATGGGAGACTCCTTCTTCGTCAGTTTGTTGAAACCCTTAACAGCCCACTTTCCAATGGTATGCTTGGCTTCCTCCAAACTCAGTACATATGTGGGAGGAAATGGAGAAACTGTTCCACCAGTGTTTCTATGAGGTCGAGAGAGAAGTTCAAACCATCGAGCTTCTCACCTTGACCCAAGATCTCGATGGGCCCGTGGATCAATTCATATCAAGATAGAGAGATTTGACTGCTCACCATACCAATCCCTAGAGAAGGAAGCAATTCAAACCTGTGTGCGGAACATGCGACCTGAGATTGCCCTACATGTTGAGCTCTCTAATCCGACCTCCATGTCAGAGCTGATCCCTAAATCAGTCCGCATAGAAAGCCTATCACATCACCGTGGCTGGTCACGACAATAGTCTGCAAGCTCAGGGAACAATCAGGGTAATGGTAGCTCTAGGACTAATACCTTGGTCAACCAACCAAAAGGAGTGATCAATGCAGTCGTCATGGTCAGCGTTCCAAAGAAGGCTCCCTCCCAAACTTTGGACCTCTCCAAAGGGGTAAACACAACGAAAGCACCTCAGGCCGGCAAGTAACAACAGTCGTACAATTGACTACCCCCTCCTGCAAACCTTAATCAAGATGATTATTGGACCAGGCATAAAAACAAGGTGTACCCCTTTGAAAAGGAATGGATCCCTGCATTACTTCGACTGCTACTCGAACAAAACATGATCGAGCTCCCAGAGACCAAGTTCCCTGATCAAACTGGACTCGATAATCAAGCTGATTACTGTGCTAATCATCGAAGGATCAACCACCCCACAGGTGACTGCTACACGCTGAAAGATATTATCGAAGCCCTAATCCAGAAGGGTTGTAGAGCTAAAGAAGGCATTCGGGGCAGCTGAAGCCTCCCATGCAGTAACAGTCCAAGAGGAAGACGAAGCTCCTAGTCTTCTTTGCACCTTTTTTACTATAATGCTTCAAGAAGGCCTCATCACACCAAAACCGGCAAGGCAACCCCGATGCCTTGCTCAAGGAACTAAGAACCATTAGTGCCCGTACCATTAGATATGGGGCCACAACTTGGGCGCCAGTTTCCATGATATAATCACAAAGAAAATACAGGGATGCTAAGAGTCTTATAGCATTTCATAAAGTGGTCCCCAAGTCACTGCTGCACTGGTGTGAGAGGGCCTTCCAACAAAAGACCCGGGTAATGATGATTCAGATCTTGCTGAACCCTCAACTTCCCAATCATGGAGAGTCTACAATGGGCAAAGCAGACTCAAATTCATAAGGCGAGAAGCAGTTCATCAAGCTAGGGTAGTTCATAAACCTAGCGAGACGGATCAACCGCTGTCAATGAAAGTCAAGAGAAGACGAGCACTAAGGGCTGCTTGATGGAGAAACAAGACTGCTCAACCATTAATTGAGCAAGAATTGCTCAGGCCTCTTCCCCCATTGCCGACTTTCCAAGACTTCATCCCCAACAAGATCTTCCTCACTTCCTTACCCCATTAAGAGGATGTACCCGAGCCATCTTCTACTGGGAGTATGTCCAATGAAGGTGACGACGTTAAAAGCACTCCCCAATGGTCAAAGTAAGGGAAAGACCTAAAAGACTTCCTGCACGCGTCCAATTCTGGTGATGACACAAAAAGCTGCCCAAATCGGTTGGATGAGGGGAATACCTTAAAAGTCTCTCACCTACTGACCCTTCTCCTTCATCTTCTTCTTTTACTTCTCATCCTTCCTCTTTTATATCTCCTGTAGGTACAACCTTGAAGTGTCCTGACTTCGAGGCCCTTAATAAAGAACTTTAAGGAACCAATATAATTATGACGCACAGGAGGCAGTTGAAAAAGACGCTAGCTCAGGCAGCTGGATTCTTAACAGTTGCTGATGCCCTGGCGGCACGAGCCAAAGCAGAGCCATATTCTTCAAAGAAGCACATGAAGTCAAAACCAAAGAAATCCCAATGGCCCCCTGAGCCTGACATTGAACAGAGACTAAGAGAATTAAAGGGGCAGAGCTTTTATTCTCAGGAAGCTTACCACATGGTACAAGTCTATGAAATATCAGCCAGTGAGGGACAAACATTGAAGATACCCATGCAAAAATCGAGTGATTCTTATGAAGGTGCTTATGACCCCACAACCATTGAATCTCAACCTCCTTGTGACTTCCAAATCAAACTCTTACAACTTGATATGATTTCCATGTTTGAGGTTGACCCTTCTATCTCTTAGTTTGAGAAAGGTACATAAATCTTGACCTACCTCGAAACTCTATTAGAAGCAAAGATGTCAGGATCATCGATTTCTGCACTCATGGTTAATGAGAAGACCTCTGTGGCTAATGATGAAGAGTTGCAAGAGGCCCTAGAAGAATGAGAAGAAGGCGGTCAAGCCACAACTCACTAGCTTGAAGAGATAAATCTTAGAGATGAAGCCGACCCTAGGCCTACTTTCATCTCGGCGAATAATTCTCCAGAAGAGAAGGAGAACTTCACCGCTTTCTTACGAGCAAACGAAGACATCTTTGCCTAGCATTACCATGAGATGCCTGGTTTAGACCCTCAAGTTGTAGTTCATCGTCTTGCCATTGACCCAATCGTCAAACCTATCAAGCAGAAATCAAGGAGGTCCAGGTCTGACCTCAAAATGCAAATAGACGCTGAAGTGGCCAAGCTTAGGCAAGTAGGTTTTATTCACGAAGTCAAGTACCCAAAGTGGATGGAAAATTTTGTCTCAATTAAGAAGAAGAACGACAAAATTAGAATTTGCATTGACTTGAATATAGCCTGTCCCAAGGATGACTTCCTATTTCCGTTCACCGAGATGATCATTGACCCTACAGCTCAATGTCAAATATTTCGTTCATGGATGGATACTCCAAGTATAATCAAATATGAATGGCACCAGAAGATGAGGATGTCACTGTGTTCTTGACTCCAAAAGGGGTCTTCTACTGCACAATGATGCCTTTTGGATTGAAGAATGCTGGTGCCACATATCAGAGGGCAATGGAAACCATCTTCAAGGATATGATGCACAAGGAGGTCGAATGTTATGTGGACGACTTGGTGGTAAAATCTGAAGAGAAAGATGTTCATATGAGAGTCCTCAAAAAGGTGTTCGAGCGATTACGCCTTCATCAGCTTAAAATGAACCCGCTGAAATGCGCTTTTGGCATGCGTTTAGGAAAGTTCTTGGGGTTCAATGTTATGTATCGAGGCCTGGAAGTTGACCCAGTCAAGATCAAGGCAATCCAAGAAATGTCGTCACCAACTACATTATGAGAGCTCCACTCTCTTCAAGGGCAGCTGGCGTACATCTGCAGGTTCATCTCAAACCTCTTAGGTCGCTATAAACCCTTTTACACACCTGTTAAAGAAAGATACCCCGTTCATCTGGGATGAAGCATGTCAGGCAGCCCTTGAAGACATCAAGAATTATTTACTTAATCCTCCAGTGCTCTCTACACTAATACTGGGAAGACCTCTCATCCTGTATGTGACTGCTTTGGATGAGTCACTCATGTGTTGTTAGCACAAAATAATGATGAAGGGAAAGAAACCGCACTGTACTATCTCAGTCGCAGGATGCAAGGGGTTGAAAAGAATTATCCCCCTATAGAAAAGATGTGCTTGGCCCTAATCTTCGCAGTACAAAAACTACGCCACTACTTGCTCGATCATGAAGAAAATCTCATATCGAAGGCAGATCCGGTAAAGTTCCTCACGACACATCCATGCTTGTTAGAACGTCTTGCTAAATGGGGATTATTGCTGATGGAATTTGACATCACATATGTCCCACAAAAGGCCATCAAGGGCCAAGCCTTGGCTGATTTTCTTGCAGCACATCCTGTACCAACAGAATCTCCTTTATCAACTGACCTGCCTGATGAAGAAGTATTTTGTGCAGAGCTTGCTCACATGTGAGAAATGTATTTCAATGGAGCCTTCCAATTGGACCGAGGAGGTGCCGGAATAGTATTTCTGACTCAGAAAGGAGGAGTATTGGCTCTTTCTTTCTCTCTTACCGAAGCCGGTTCCATAATTAGATTGGAGATAGCCATTGGTCTAGACTTGGAGTAGCTCAAGATCTATGGTGACTCTGAGTTGGTTATCTGGCAACTCAAAGGGATCTATGATGTAAGAAAGGACACTCTCAAACCTTATCATGATATTGCAAAATCGTATATGGCCCAGTTTGAGGATGTATCCTTGAGTCACATCCCTAGGAGGCTAAACTCGCAAGCTGATGCACTTTCAAAACTCGGGGCTACAATTCAATTGTCCTCATCGAGACCCACGCCTGTCTGGGTGGCAGAGTGGAGACACATTGAACTACGAACTGAGGTGGACGTGGATGATGAGAGAAATCTCTTCCCCGAGTGCTTTCCTTACCCATTTGGAGCACTTCTATCAGCTAAAGAAGTTATCAAGATTGAACACGAAATGGCACGCGGTCTGGGACCTAAGGTTCAAAATTAAGAACTGGAGTTCTTCGACCCAATATGCACAGAAGTCGAGCAGGTAGAAGATTGGAGAGAACCCATCACTAATTTTCTAAGACATGGTAGACTCCTCGAGGATCATGCCGAGCGTAACAGTGTACGTCGAATGTCCACCAAGCATACCCTCCTTGAAGGAGATGCTCTCTTCAGACGATCATTTGACGATATTCTTCTTAAATGTGTGGACGCGCAAGAAGCAAATAAGGTCCTGAAAGAAGTACACTCAGGCATTTGTGGCTTACATCAGTCTGGTCCCAAACTTTATGAACGAATACACAGATTGGGGTATTATTGGCCTTCGATGATTGCTGATTCCTTAAATTATGCCAAGAAGTGTCAAGTGTATCAAATACACTGGATCCTTATTCATCAACCTCCAGAACCCTTACACCCTACAATGGTATCATGGCCCTTCTCACAATGGGGTATGGACATTGTAGGGCCTATTGACCCTCCTTCGGCAATTGGTCATGTCTTTGTTCTAACTGCAACAGATTACTTCTTCAAGTGGGCTGAAGCGGCCCCCCTTAAGCAAGTTCTTGAGACCACAGTAGCTAATTTCATACGACATCCCATCATCTATCAGTTTGGAGTTCCTGATCAGGTTATATCCAACAATGGCCCTCAGTTCAGAAGTCATCAGATTGGTCGCTTGGTTAACTAGTTCGGATTCGAATGGAGGTACTCAACTATGTACCACCCTCGAGCCAACTGACTAGCTGAAGCATTCAATAAGACTATGTGCAACGTTTTAAGGAAATCAGTATCAAAGACGAAGAAGAACTGGCATGAGAAACTCTCTAAAGCCTTGTGGGCTTATCGCACTACCATACGAAATGCCACCGATTCCATTCCTTATTCCCTAGTCTATGAGGGCGAAGTAGTTTTACCCCTTGAAATTAAAATCCCTTCACTGCATGTCGCTGTACATCAAGGACTAACCGAAGACAAGAGAGTCAAACTTCGGTATCAAGAGTTAGACGCACTCGATGAAAAGAGGTTGGAGGCTTAGGAAAACCTTGAACTCAACTAGGGGAGAATGAAGAGGGCCTTTAACAAGTCAGTCAAAATCCGCTCAGTTGCTCGTGGGGATATAGTTCTAGCCATCAAGAGGCTGATTGTTACAATTGGGTGGCACAAAGGAAAATTTGAGCCCAAATGGGAAGGTCCCTTTATAGTAAAAAAGGTCTCCCCAAATGGAGCCTACATACTTTCACCCCCTGATGGAGAGGAGGCAATGCCCCCTATCAATGGCCATACCTAAAGAAATACTACCCATGATATGTACTAAAAAAGACTCTATACACAACAAAGAATCAAAAGGATGGTAAAAAGAAAGCAAGCAAGAAAGTCCAAAGAAGGTTTAACTCTTTTTATTATGCTAAAAGGAGTTACAAGTTACAGTCAAAAGCCTGTTATTAGGGGGGTTGTTACAAATCTCTTGCATATGAGGAAAAGAGAATAGTTAACACCAAAGCATTGCTCTTGCATCTGAGGATAAGAGAATGGTTACAGGCTAAAAAGAAACACCCTCATCATGAAGAAGAAGCATAACCACTTGCGAGTCAGCTTCAATTCATCTAACGAGTATGTCAAACATACAAAGCATACTTCTCTGACAAGGAACTGGCCTATGATGGAGAGCATACCCTATTCACAGTGGGTGCCCTCCCACGGAACGACATGGAATTCACTATTGTGTTGGAGGACTTGGCTTCCAACAGGCATCATAAGCCAGGCCTTGCCATGGGTTACCGCCCTTCATTGACCCCAGTCATCGCCATGCATTATCACAGCGGAACGCGACTCACCATAGTTCATCAAAGGATCGAGGAGGCAAAAGATACGCATGACTAAAGCTAGGGGCTTCATGTTACTAGCCCTGTGCGACAAAGGCACTGACTTGCACCGCACGAGACTAGCACCGGTTGGGTTTTGGAGACTCAGCGCCGGTTGTGTATCTTAAGAAGCTAGCACCGGCGGTATATCTTAAGAAGCTAGTGTCAGCTGTGTTTCTAAACCCTAGCGTCGGCTGCGTGTTCTAATGCTAGTGCCAGCTAGGTTCCTGAGGACCAGCGCCGGCTGCATATCCTAAGTCAGCACTGGCTGTAGCCCCTTCCTACTATGACTGATTGCCTCCCAGTGACTCTTCATTTTCCCCACGCTTCCTCAGCTCTTGAGACCCCTCATTTTCTTGCTTAAGACCGTTCATCTCCCCAATGATTACAAACCTTCCCGAGGCCCCTCGTTTTCCTGCAAGCGACCCTTCGCCTTCCGTAACTTCTCGGTTCCCTGTCGGAAACTCCCCTTTCCGCTGGAAACTCCCCTTTCCACTGGAAACTCCCTTTTCCCTACCAAAAAAATCACTGCAAGACTTTCCCTTTCTTACGTTTCACCGAAAAACAACCAAAACCAGCTGAAATCCTTGGCAAACCTTCTGCTACCTCTTTTTACTTTCTCCAAGATGCCGAAAAACCACAACGCGACTTGCGCAAAGTCAACAAAAGCTCATTGGAACTTCCTTGCTCCAACTCCCCTCTTTTTTTGGCTATTCCAAACTACAACTGGAGTTCCCCGTTTCCCTGGTGAACTCCCTTTTCCCACTGCAACTATTGTGAAATCTGAAAAATCCAAGCCTTCTCTGCTAGCATTCTCTTTCCTAGCTGGAACCTGCCCCTGCTTGCCAAAACATTCCTGCCTGCGGGACCGATGCTCTCACCGGAAATCTTGCCCTGACTGTTAAAAGCAATTTTTTACCTTAAGATTTTTTTTTTTCGTGTAACAATAAGAATGGGGTTTACCCCTTTATATAGGCGAAGCTTCCCTCAAATACCCCTCATAAACCAAGAATGCCAGTCATCTCCTAAAAGGCAAAATGACGGTGGGTTGGATTGGGTCAGGCTCATACACGAGGCCCGAATGCAAGACTACTGCCGACCATGAAAACTCAAGAACAAGATCGGGTCGGGCTTGAGCTAGAGGCCTGAATACTAGCCCACACCCAGTGTCAATTGCATCCTCAATCACTCAGTGTTGGTTGTGTTCTCAATCACTTAGCGTCGGATGTGTTCTCAATCACTCAGTGTCGGCTGTGTTTTCTTAACCACTTGTGTCAGTTGTGTTCTCAATCACCCAGCGACGGTTGTGTTCTCAGTGAACCCAGGGCCAGCTGTGTTCTCAAGTTTACCACCGCGTATGTTGTCACTACGAACGCTACCATCGCGTGTGTTGCCTCTGCTCGTGTTAAAACACTCTTCATGCTAGCGTCGGGCATTTTCTAATGCCGCGCGTGCCAGAACCTGGTTATCACTATGTGTGTCTTACCACTATCCTCAGTAGGGATTACACCCATACTGCATCCCATTGCTCCCTGATGAAGTTAGGAACGTGCTTACCCCTTTATATCCCTATGGGTCGGTCGCACACCAAGCCATTCTATCCTCAAGAGTCGGTTTAACTTTTATGAGCCCATTCCCCATGAAGTTCCATCTTTCACCTTAGGGAAGTCACACTCGCACCTTAAACCCCAGTGAAGTCTGCTTCCTCTTGCCATCCCTTATCAGGCCACCATCTCCATTTGACCCCCCTGCTTATGTATAACCTTAATCATTTTATCCCCATGGAGCCAGATAGCTATCCACAGACATATTCCTCATGGCGTTTCACCCACATGGCGACACACAGTCTTGGTCCAAACTATATGATCTTAAGCTGTAGTGGAAGTCTAGTTGAATGACTTTAAACTGCATGGTCCTAGCTATATGAATTTAAACTGTACAGTCCTGGTCCAAGCTATACAACCATAGTGTACGTTCTGGTCGCATGATGATAAAAGGCTTAACATCATGGTCTAAACTATATGACCTGAAACTGTAGTGGAGGTTGGAGGTCTAGTCGCACGACCTTAAACTGCATGGTCCTATGTACATGACTGTAAACTACATAGCCTTGGTCCAAGCTATACGACCTTAAACCATAGTGCACACCTGGCCGCATGACGATAAAAGGCTTAGCATCATGGTCCAAACTATAAGACCTTAAACTGTAGCGGAGGTCTAGTTGCACCATCTTAAACTGCATGGTCTTAGCTGCATGACTTTAAACTGCACAACCCTAGTCCAAGCTATACAACCTTAAACCATAATACACATCCTGGTCGCATGACAATAAATCGCTTTGCATGGGTCCCGAAGGCATGACCTTAAACACGCCCTCACATAAGCGCACACGCCCTTTATGTGCATCTTCACGCATGTCTTCCCTAACTAACCCATTCTTGTGCGCGCACCACATTTATTTTTTCCCCAGTGAATCCATTCACTCCATCACTACCATCCATCATTCCCCAGTGATTTTCACCCAAGCTCACAGAACGGCAAGCCATTCTATCATCCATACACGTCGTCAGCTAGTGGGTCACCACTTTTCACCTTCCACACAATACATCTCCATCTTTCAATGGTAGCCACGTGCCATCTCCCCAAGAGTGAGTCAAATCACCACCACACTCATTCTGTGGCCTCTACAGACTGCTATTCATCTACACCGCGGTCCAGATGTATGACCTTAAACTGTAGTGCACGTCCTGGCCACATGACGTTAAAAGGCTTCACACAGTCCAAAAGGCATGACCTTAAACACGCCTTCATAAAACAATAACGGGCATGGTGTATACTTGACAAGGGAATGCCATGAATGACAGACGGGCATGGTCACGAAACCATGTGTAAAAGACTTCCTTGAAAATTAAAAACCCGGGCACGGAGAAAACCCCAAATGGGCACCGTGAGTAAAAATGAAAAAATAAGGGTGGACATGTCCGAAAGGTCATGGGCAAAAGTGCCCAAAATAAAAGGGAGTTGGTGAAAACCGTCTCTACGATGCTGCTTCCCAAGTTCAAGTGAAAATCTGTAAAGGACGCTTAGGACCAATAAATAGGTTGATGTAGCACTTGCCTCAACAAGCGCCTATAGCCCACATTTAAAGAAAAATCCCTGGTGTCACAATACCATAATCAAAAAATATGAGCTTCAAGGACAAGATTCTGACTGCCTGAGTCCATTCGTAAAAAGGACTCGAAATATACAGGACTGGCAAAGAAGGCAATGCAAGTCTCATGAAGAAGAGCATCATTCCCAGGAGGCTACAAAATGCACTCCAAGATGCCAGAGACACCTTAAGAAGGCCAAGTCAGCCATGACTTTGGACATGTTGTGTGAAACCGCAAACAGTGGGTAGGGGGTACACCCAAAGCCGATCACCTCGATAAACTGAGGTACCCTGCCCGTCAAGGAATATCTGATGCACAATGAAGACGAACACCAATAAAAGGCCCTTCAATAGATCATCCAGAACAAACAAACAAGGATGTCATTCCGAAAAACCAAAGACGCCCCAAGAAAGCTAAGTCAGCCATGACGTTGGACCTGTTACGTGAAACTACTAACAATAGGTAAGGGTTATACCCAAAGCCTATCACCTCGATAAATTGAGGTACCCTGCCTACAAAAGAATATTTGGTGCACAATGCAGACGAATTTCTACAAAAGGCTCTTTTGCTGTCTATCCAAAATAAAGAAACCAAGACCAAATGGGAAAAATGCCCTTCAGCATGACACTCGACCCCCAGACAAGCCAGATTCTAACCAACGAGGTCCGTACAAAATCCTTAGCTGTCAGAATCACAATTAGTCCCTTGAGGGTGAGGACTTCGACATGATCCCTAAAAAAAGTCTCTTCTCCCCTTAAAGTCTCCACGGATGGACCTGTACATTGCATCCAAATGTCTGAGCATCCTAGTTGTAGCATTGCGTGAATCTCCATGGCATTCACCTGGTCCTGTGGCTAGGAAGAAAAAAGTAATAAAGCTGAAACAAATTTTTCGAATGTTGTCCTTTCGCTTCCCTTGAAGGACAACAATCGACCGGTCAAGTTGTTTGAAGACATTTTTCAGCACCTTGGTCCCTGATGCTGAATAAGCAGGTCAATAAAGCTTTAAGATACAGTGAAATTCTCAATAGTCTCAGAATTTCCTCGGAATGGGTTAGAATCTTCCAAAGCACTCCAAAAGGCCACTTGACAAGTTTCGTCTCAATCTGACATGTCTAAGGTAGCACAGACAAAGAAACAATTTCAAAAAAACTAGCCTCTAGCACTCTAAAATGGACCCCGTAACTAGAACTATGTTCTTGGTGCGTCATACAGCCATGAGACTATCACCATTAGATCCGACACAGTCAAAAATCCCTATGGGTCAATTTTCGGTTTAATCAGACATTACAGAATAAGGTTATGGGTGAACCATTAAAAAAGGGTAGGTCGCACGCTATTCCCGTGCAGCCTCCTGCACCAATCTCCATTAGAGGAGGTTGGTGAGCATAGTCCCGAGCAGCAACTTCAAAGGCCTGTATCTCACTCGTTCTGACTTGGATCTCTCTCAAATCAGGTGAGCTTGTTCATATCATCAAGACAAGCATTTTGATATGTGGCACAACCTGTGAAGACATCTGAGCAGGGAAAAAAACTAGAGAGAAGTTTTTGATCCATGAAGAAAGTTGCAGAAAAATCAGCAGCAGTACACCTCGCTCGAACAACCGAATCACGATGCTCACATACCCGATTGACGTGAAATCAATTGCATTATATGCGTAAGGTTCAAGGCTATCTCTAGTCCAAATCCTGCATATGATGAACAGTTCGACTTCACACACGAAGGAGTCAAAGCTGCTGTAAATTTTACCCATTGGATTTTTAGATTTCGGCCAAAAACTCAGGATGATAAAATCTTCATTCGGACTTAAAATCAAGCTGTGTTTATTGGCACGCGGTCGTGACGGCATGCTTAGTGTGATTCAACGAAGAAACTAAAGAAAAACATCAAAAAATAAGCACACTATCGACCTGAAGTTTGTAAGATTCATCCAAATTTCGAGTCGCATGATCGTGGCTTAAAAACACGATTCATGGCTCGACGTTGCTATCAAATCGATCGTCATGCCGATCTCTACAAGAAAATTATCATCTTTCGGTCAATCGAGCATCAGAGCAACCCCGAATCATCCACGAAAAATCACGTAAGTTCTAGGACAACAGTAGGAACTGTTTTAGAATTTCGCACATTGTTAAGCAGAGGCAAAACAGTCCCTTTGCACCCAATTTTAGAATTTATTTTAAATCAATTAAATTGTAATTATCATCAATTTAGGTAGTTTTTTGGGCGTACACCCATGTTTGGGCCCAATTCAATATAAACATGCAAAGCTTAATTGTAAAGAACGTCCATTCATTCTTCACATTCATCAATAAAATTTTAATCTTTGCTTTGAGTTCGTGGGTAGGTCTTGAAGAGAGTGAGAGGAGAGAGAAGAAAAGGGTCGGTACCCCTCGATAAGGTAATTTTTTCTCTTCTCCTCTTTTCTCTCCCATCTTTCTTTCTCTTTCTCTCTCCTCATCTCTATCTCTTTTTTTATTCCTCCTCTTTTCTCTCTCATATTTCTTTCTCTTTCTCTCTCCTTGTCTCTAGCTCTTTATTTCTCTCTCCTCTTTTCTCTCTCATCTTTCTTTCTCTTTCTCTTTCCTCATCTCTATCTCTATCTTTCTCTCCTCTCGTTTATATCTTTCTTTCCTATTTCGTCTCTGATCTCCTTTATCCATTTTCCTTTTTCTCTCTTTATCTTTCCTCCCCTTTTCCTCTCTTTCATGTTCTCTCTCTCTCTGCTCTCTTTCTCCTTCTTCTCTGGTCGTGCATGGTGAGGCCTATCGCTTGGCATGATGTTTTTTCACCTCAGAGACACGAACACTGAGTCGTACCTTAACCCGAGTGGCGGGTCGATCCTCTGTCAAAGTCCCCTTGTCTGATTCTTTATCATGGTCGACGGATGTTCATCGCCATCCATGTTTTCTCTCTCCTCTTCTTCATCTGATAGGGACGGCAGAAGCACATCGTCGCCCATCTCGTCTCTCTCTTCTTCTTCATCTCACATAGACGACGAAAGCACATCACCGCCCATGTCTTCTCGTTCTTCTTTTGCATCTGACATGGACGATGAAAGCACATCACCGCCCATGTCTTCTCTCTCTTCTTCTTCATCTGACACAGACTGTAGAAGCACATCGTCACCCATGTCTTCTCTCTCTTCTTCTTCATCTAACATGGATGGCAGAAGCACATCGCCACCAATGTCTTCTCTCTCTTCTTCTTCATCTGACACGAACGGTGTACATCATCACCCTTATCTTCTCTCTCTTCTTCTTCTCACATAGAGTTGGAAGAACATCACCGCTCAGGCCTTCTCTCTCTTCTTCTTCTCACACGGACGACGGAAGCATATCATCGTCCATGTTTTCTCTCTCTTCTTACCTTTCTGACATGGACGACAGAAGCTCATCGCCGTCCATATTCTTTTCGATCTTCTCTATCGCCATCTAGGTTCTCCTTTCTTCCTTATTTCCTTTTCTTCTTCTTTCATTTTTCCCTTTCCTCTTTCTTCTCCCTCTGTTCCACTTCTCTTTCATTGCTCATCTCGTCTTCTTCTCCCATGCATGACATCGATGATACTGTGCATGTTTCTCTTTCTCTCTCGTTTGACCAAGAGAGGCTAAGATAAAACATTGCCATTTTAGTCTTGTTGTCTAGCAGTATTGTCGTTGAGCTGTTCTTAGTTACCAAGTCTGCCTTACTACCATGATAGGTTAACCATCGTGCCCAGCTGGCCGATGATCATCCTAGTGTCTAGTAGTGTTTCTGTTGTTTCGGTCAAGTTACCGTTTCCGTCTCGCTACCACCCGGGGTCAATCACTTGTTGATCTAGCTGTCGTGTTAGTCTTGCCACCTAGTCAAAATTCCTTTGATTTACCCCTTTCTTCGTCTTTCACTTATCCTCTTACCCTCTCTTCTTTTGGATGTGCACGTCCGTGTACATTCGCTCAAAGACAAGGTGGGGTCTCTTTCAACCACTTGTCTTGTAAAATTAACCATGTGTGTTGGATTACAGAAATAGGAGAATACAAGCCAAGGGAGGCGGTTCCGAACCAGTTCTACGACTTGGGGGCTTTCTTCGTGATTTAAGAGGGCGTCCACGCGAGCCAATCCGAGTAAGTCTTGAACCCACCTTAAATTCCTCTCCCATCGGTTGGTCTACTTGCCCTCGCTCTAGAGCGAGGTCCTCGAGAGAGTGATCACAAAGTCCTGGGTTCCCCCAAAACTAGAGACGCATGTCGCTCAATCATCCAGATCCGGAGGGCGATATCAAGGCACCTAACCTGTGTGGACTGACAACTGTTCACCTCCCAGCAACCCTTCATCTTGAGGCAACTGTTTGCCTCCCTGCGACCTCTCGGTTTCTCACCAGAACCTCTCCTCTCCCACTAGAAACCCATCGTGATGCTTTCCTCTTCTTGCACACTATCGAAAAGCTATAGGAGCCTGTGGAAATTCCCAGGCATTGTCCCTCATCCTCAGTAGGAGTCACACCGGTATTGCAGCTCATTATCTCTGGTGGAGTTAGGAACATTCTTACCTCTAGTGGGTCTGTTTCTCATTAAGTTATCTTATCCCTAGGGAGTCGAGTCACCTTTCATAAACCTATTCTCCATGGAGTCTCACTTTTTACCCATTGGGAGTCACGCTCACACCCTAATCCCTAGCGAAGTCCACTTCTATTAGCCACTCCTCATAGGGCCACCATCTCCATCTAAGCCCTCTGCTTGTGTATGACCTTAAACTACTTTATCCCCATGGAGTTAGATTGCTATCCATAGACCTATCCCCCATGGAGCTTCACCTATATGGCAACCCACACGATGGTCCGTGTTGCATGACCTTAAACTACACAATCGTGGTCTAAATGCACGACCCTAAACTGCATGGTCCAAACTATATGACCTTAAACTGCAGCGGAGGTATAGTTGCGCAGCCTTAAACTACATAGATTTAGCTGCATGACTCTCAACTGCATAGCCATGATCCAGGTTATATGACCTTAAACCATAGTGCACTTCCTGACCACATGACATTAAAAAGCTTAGCACCATGATCCAAACTATATGACCTTAAACTGTAGCGAAGGTCTAGTTGCATGACCCAAAACTGCATGGCCCTAGTTGCAGGACTCTAAATTGTATAACCACAGTCCGAGCTATATGACCTTAAGCCATAGTGCACATTCTGACATTAAACTGCTTTGCACAGGTCTAGAAGGCATGACCTTAAACATGGCCCCGCACACGCGCACACACCCTTTACATGCCTCTTCACGCACGTCTTGCCTAATCAACCCATCCATATGCATGCACAACCTTCATAATTCCCTAGTGAATCCCTTCATTACCATTCATCAATCTCCAGTGAGTCTCATCCATGCTCAGAAAATGGCGAGTTATCCCGCCATCCATACCAGCCGTCAGCTAGTCGGTCACCACTTTTCACCCACCATATATACATTATCCACCCTTCATAGGTAGCTTAGTGCCATCTCCCAAAAGTGAGTCAAACCACCACCATACTCCCTCCTTGGCCTCCACAGACTGCCACCATCACCACTATGGTCCAGCTGTATGTCCCTAAACTGTAGTGCGTGTCTTGGGCGCATGACGATAGAAGGCTTCGCACAGGTCTCGAAGGCATGACCCTAAACACTCCTTCACAAAAAAAAAAGGAATAACGGGCATGATGTATACCTGAACAAGGGAATTCCATGAGTAAAAATGATGGATGGACATGGTTATGAAACCATGAGTAAAAGAGTTCCGTGAAAATAAAAACCCAGGCACGGTGAAAACCCTAAATGAGCACCGTGAGTAAAATGGAAAATAAGGGTGGAGATGACCGAAAGGTCATGGGTAAAAGAGCCCCAAATAAAGGAAGTTGGTGAAAACCGTCTCTATGGTGCCGCTTCCGAAGTCTAAGTGAAAATCCACAAATGACACTTGGATAAATAAACAGGTTGATGCAGCACTCACCTCAATAAGCGGCTTCAGCCCACATTCAAAGAGAAAAATCCTTGGTGTCACAATACCAAGACCCAAAAATACAAGCTTTAAGGAAAACTTCTAATAGGCTGAGTTCGTTAGTACAAAAGGACTCAAAGGACAGAAGATTCTCCAAGAAGGCAAGACAAGTCTCATGAAGAAGAACACTATTCCCATGAGGTAGCTAATGCACTTCAAAGGTGCTGAAGACACCTCAAGAAAGCCAAGTCAGCCAAACCTTGGACCTGTTATGCAACGACGAGATTGATCCCTCAGGGGATGCCTTGGACAAAGAAGGTATCCTACTTATTGAAACTACTAGCAGTGGGTAGGGGTTATACCCAAAGCCGATCCCCTCGATAAACTAAGGTACCCTACTTGCCAAAACATTCTGGTGCACAACGCAAACTGATGTCAACCAAAGGCCCTCCAGCTGACCATCCAGAACACACAAAAACACAAAAACCTTGAAACGTGGATCAACACCACAAGATACAAAAACCCTGACTAAATGGGAAAAATTCCCTTCAGCATGACACTCGACTGCCAGACGGGCCTGATTCGGACCAACGAGGTCCATACAAAATCCTCAGCTATTAGAAATACAAATAGTCGACGTGAGGGTGAGGACCTTACTACCATGCTGAAAAATGTGTTCAAACAGATTGCCCGAAAAATACAACCTATACATTGCATCCAAATGTTTGAGCATCCTAGTTAAAGCATTGAGAAAATCTCCTTGGTGTTAACGTGGTCCTGTGGCTAGGAAGAAAAAAGTAATAAAATGGAAGAAAATTTTTGGAATGTTGTCCATTTCTCTTCTCTCGAAGCACAACACTTATTCGGGCAATCTGTTTGAACACATTTTTCAGCACCTTGGGTCCCCGATGCAAAATAAAGAGAGAAGTCAGTCAATAAAGCTTCGACATATAATGGAATTCCTGACAGTCTAAGAATTTCCCTAAAGTGGGTCAGAATTTTCCTAAGCACTTTAAAAGGACACCTACAATGTTTTGGCTCAATCCGACATGTCTAAGGCAGTGCAGACAAATAAAAATTTCAAAAAAAATTAGCCTCTAGCACCATGACATAGCCTCTAGCACCATGACATAGCCTCAAACAAATGTGGGACCACTGCCATTAGATCCGGCATGACCGAAAACCCCTAGAAGTCAAGTTTCGGCTTCATTGGGTGCTCCATGACAAAGTTATGGGTGGAACATTAAAAGGGGTAGGCCGCACGCTATTCCCATGCGGCCTCCCTGCACAAATCTCGATTAAAGGAGACTGGTGTGTATAGTTCCGAGCAGCAACTTTGAATACCAATATCTCACTCATTCCGAGTCAGATCGTGCTCAAATTTTGTGAGCTTGTTCATCTCATCAAAGACGAGCGTTTTGATATGTGGCATAATTCGTGATGATACTCGAGTAGGGAGAAAAACTAGAGAGAATTTGGTGATTCGTGAAGATAGTTGTAGAAAATTCAACAGCCACATGCCTCGCTTGAGCAGCCATATCACGGTGCTCGCGTACCTGATTGACGCGAAACCAACTTGCATTATGTTCGTAAGATCTGAGGCTATGCCTGGTCTGAACCTCACGTATAATGAACGGTTGGATTTAACAAACAAAGGTGCCAATGTTGTTGCAAATTCCGATTGTTAGATTTCAAGATTCCAGCGAAAACCTAAAAGTTGTGAAGTCTTCATTCGGGCACGAAATCGAGTTGTGTTTGTTGCAACACGATTGTGACGACATGCTCAGTGCAACTCAACGAAGAAATCAAGGAATAGAGCAAGAAACAAGCACACTATAAATAAGAAGTTTTCAAGATCTATGCAAATTTCGAGTCGCATGATCGTGGTCCAAAAACATGTTCTATGGCTCGAAATTACAATTAATTAAAAATGGGTACAAAAAGACTGTTTTGCCCCTGCCCAACAATACATGAATTTCCAAAACAGTCCATGATGTTGCCTTAGAACTTGCATGATCTTCCATGGATGATTCGAGATTACTCTGACGTCTGTTTGGTTAAAATATGATTTCTTTCTTGTCTGGCTCGACATGACGATTGATTTGATACCAACTTCGAGCCATAGAACACCCATGTTTTCAATTAAATTGTAATTATCATCAATTATGATAGTTTTTAGATGTACACCCATGTTTGGGCCCAATTCTATAAGTGCATGTTAAACACAATTGTCAAGGGACCCTTGATTTTTCAATCTCATCAATAAAGTTTGAGATTTTTCATGTTGAAATTATGAGCACATCTTGGAGAGAGAGAGAGGAGAGAGAAGAAAAGGTCTGATACCCTTTGATGAAGGTAACTTTCTCTCTCCTCCTCTCATCTCTCTCTTTCTCTCTCCTCTCCTCTCATCTCTCTCTTTCTCTCTCCTCCTCTTGTCTATCTCTCTCCTCCTCTTGTCTATCTCTCTCTTTCTTTTTTCTTCTCTGATCTTCTTTATTCACTTTCATTCTCTCTCCTCTATTTTTTCTTTCTTTTTCCTCTCTTTCCTTCTCTCTTTCTTCTCTATTCATGCGTGGTGGAGCCTATCGTCGGGAGTGATGCCTTCCTAATTTTGGGACATAAACAGTGAGTCGGGCCTTAACTCGAGTGGCAAACTGGGTCTCTGTCAAAGTTCCCTTCTCTCCCTCTGTGCCATGGATGGTAGAAACTCATTGTCGTCCATGTTTTCTCTCTCCTCTTAATCTTGTGTCAAGGACAACGGAAGCTCATTATCATCCATGTTTTCTCTCTCCTCTTCTTTCTTTGTCATGAACTGTGGAATCTCATCATCATCCATTTCTTCTCTCTCTTCTTATATCTCATGTCTTGGACGGTGAAAGCTCATCACCGTCCATGTCTTCTCTCTCTTATTATCGCTCATGTCATGTACGGTGGAAGCTCATCACTGTCCATGTCTTCTCTCTCTTCCTATATCCCATGTCATAGATGGCGGAAGCTCATCATCGTCCATATCTTCTCTCTCTTCTTATATCCCATGTCATGGACTACTGAAGCTCATCACCATCCATGTCTTCTCTTTCTTCTCTCTCTTTCTTCTCTATTCATGCGTGGCAGAGCCTATCGTCGAACATGATGTCTTCTTACTTTTGGAACATAAACAGTGAGTCGGGCCTTAACTCGAGTGGTGGGCCGACCCTCTGTCAAAGTTCCCTTGTCTCCCTCTATGTCATGGATGGTAGAAACTCATCACCGTCTATATTTTCTCTCTCCTCTTTATCTTGTATGATGGATGGTGGAAGCTCATTACCGTCCATGTTTTCTCTCTCCTCTTCTTTCTCTATCATGGACAGTGGAAGCTCATCATTGTCCATGTCTTTTCTTTCTTCTTATACCCCATGTCATGGATGACGAAAGCTTATCGTCGTTCATGTCTTCTCTCTCTTCTTATATCCCATGTCATGGATGGAGGAAGCTCATCACCGTCCATGTCTTCTCTCTCTTCTTTTCTCTCATGTTATGGACGGTAGAAGCTCATCGTCATCCATGTTTTCTCTCTCTTCCTAACCCTGTGTCATGGACGGTGGAAGCTCATCGTTGTCCATGTTTTCTCTCTCTTCTATTCGTCTGTCATGGAACGCGGAAGCTCATCGCCGTCCATGTTTTCTCTCTTCTCACTCATATGTCATGGACGGCGGAAGGTCATCGCTGTCTATGTTTTCTCTCTTCTCACGCATACGTCATAGACGGTAGAAGCTCATCGTCGTCCATGTTTTCTCTCTCTTCTATTCCTCTGTCATGGACTGCGGAAGCTCATCGTCGTCTGTGTTTTCTCTCTTCTCACTCATATGTCATAGATGGTGGAAGCTCATCACTATCCTTGTTTTCTCTCTCTTCTTACTCCTCTGTCATGGACAGCTGAAGCTCATCACCATCCATGTTTTTTCTCTCTCCTTACTCTTCTATCTTGGACGGCAGAAGCTCATCGTCGTCCATGTTTTCTCTATCTTCTCTCTCCTCTGTTATAGACAATGGAAGCTCATCACCGTCCATGTTCTCTTCTATCTTCCCTCTCGTCGTCATTCATAGTCCCCTTCTCTCTTCTCTCTCTTTCTTCTTCTTCCTTCTCTCCTTCTTTCTTTCTTCTTCCCCCTTTTTCTCTTCTTTCTCATTTCTCATCTCTTCTTCTTTTCCTCTCTCTCTTTCATTTCTTCTTCTCACATGCACGACATCGGTAGTACTATGCATGCCTCTCTTTCTTTCTCTTCTTTCTTCTTTCTCTCTCATTTGACCAAGAGAGGTTAAGACAAGCACTACCATGGTAGTCTCGTCATCTAGTAGTATTGTCGTTGAGCTGGTCTTAGTTACCTTGCTTACCTTACTACCACAATAGGCTAGCCATTGTGCTAGGCTGGCTGATGATTGATCTGACATTTAGTAGTTTGTCGTTGTGCCGGTTTAGTTACTGTGCCCGTCTTGCTAGCATGCTAAGTCAAGCACTTGCCGGTCTAGCTATTGTGTTAGTCTAGTCACCTAGTTAAATTCATATCTTGTCCATTCCTCTGTTCCATCTCTTTCTTCTTCTTTCATCTATCCACTTACCCTTTCTTCTTTTGGATGTGCATGCCCGTGTACATTCACTCAAAGACAAGGTGGGGTCCCTTTGAAATTAACCATGTGTGTGTGATTGTAGAAACAGGAGAGTACAGGCCAAGGGAGACGAATTCGAACCATTTGTAGGACTGAGGGGATTTCTACGTGATCTAAGAGGGCGCTCACTCCAGCCAGCTCGAGTAAGTCCCAAACCCACTTTAAATTTTGCTCTCATTGGTTGGTATACCTACCCTTGCTCTTGATAAAGGTTCTCGAGAGAGCGATCTCAAGTCCCTGGTTCTCCTGAAACCTAAGACACGTGCCACTAGGTCATCCCGACTAGAAGGGCGAGATAGAGGCACCTAACCAAATTCCCACGATAGTAACACTCGCGATGGTAACACCTACGACGGTAACACCATCTCATAGCCGCATGTGCTCCTTCTTCATCGGACTTTTCGTGCCGCGCGCATCTTTCTGGCCAAGAGAAGCTCGGTCCTTACATGAATTGAGAGAGAGCAAACCTTGAGAAATTTACGTACCACCTATTTCCCTTTGAGAGTTCCCATCCTCCATTGATGATCTTTGAAGCTTGGTGGTGGTCCTTCACTCCATAAGATCAAGCTTATCTCATACCATGATTAAGGTATTATCTATCTAAGTTGTTTTATGTAAAAGATCATTTTATCCTTGATCAAAGGTTCCTGGAAATTTTGTTTACATTCATGTTTGATCTTCCTTAGACCTCCATTTTGATATTAGCTTCATACCATTTTTACATAGTGTGATCCCTCACTTGCTTATGTGTTTTATGCATTGATAAGCATTTGATCATGGATAGTTTCCTTTGATCTACCTCGTACAAATTCTCTTAATCATTTCTAAGTATTATTACTCAAATTCCAGGGATATTTAGATCATCTTAGAAGTGTATTTGGTCATTCAGAGTGGAAACTTTTGCATAAAAATTTGTTGTGGTGGACATGTGGACTACTACAAGTACTTTTGCTCTATTTTGCTCCATATTGATCTGATTTGCTCCATTTTTCTTACAAACATTTTTAAATCAATTTTTTGGACTTTAAGAAGTGATTTTAAAAGTGTAAGATCTTTCTAATTGGATTAGAAACCCTTGATATTATTTACCACTCTTGCACTATTCATTGTGACAAAATTAAGTTCCTAAAAGGCTCAAATTTGTGGCCCCAGCACAAGGGGTTTGAACCATGGCTTCCCACAAGTTTGTATGCATGTTTATTTACTTTATTTATAATTATTAAATGATTCGTGGCTGAATAAATTGTGTATGTTAAACGAAAAATAGATGTTTTCTTTTAATCTTGTGGTATGAGCTTTATTGCTATTTATGTGAATTATAATCAAGTGTATGATGTGAATGAGACATTGTGATATGTGATGAGGATGAAGAGAGAAGATGGATTTATCATGTAATTTTCGTATAATGAGGATTTTTAAGTGCAAGTCATGTAATATGTCATTTAGATGTATATTGTGAGTATTTGGACAGTTGTATTGAGTTTAATTATATTTTTGAGTAAGGGATTTTTACGGGACCTATTAGGGTTGAGTTTTTATTATTCAAATGTGTATATTGTAGGTTGGATTATGGTTTTTTGTTGAGATATTCATGTATTTAAACCCTTGAGTTTTAATAAAATGATTTTTTTGTAAAGCTTGCATACCTAACTACTTGGTCTTATACCATCAACACCACCCACATAAACCATGAAAAAAATATCCATCCACATGAACTATAACAAAAGGAAACATCCATATAAAAAGCAACTGACAGTCATTTCCCAAGTCAACATAGTTTAAGAAAAGAAGCAACGAACACAGTTTAAGTCCTCCCAAGTCATCATAGTTTAAGAAACAAGCAACCAACACATAGCTACTATTGAGGTACATGTGTCTGTAACCATAGCATAAGGTACTGTGGAGGAATGGATAGGAATATGTGGGCCTTCATGGGATCCACAAATAAGTCAGCAGCCCTAATCAATACATTCCTCTTTGTAAACATTAGACACAACATCCATGCATTTTGTTTGAAAATGGACTGATTGTTTTAACACCTTAACCGAATGTTACAACATTTTATCCATGGAGGTTGGTAATGTACCAATTGCGTGAGTCAGTTATTGTCCTATTGTGTTTGCCCCTTGCCTCCTAAGAGCCCCCTGCTGTAGATGACTGACAACAATTCCTATTTCTGGTCTTGGGGAAGAGCCAGCTAATATCCCCGGCATCGGCATTAGATATATCTATTTAAAGACATTTTTCAATACCATGGGTCCCCGATATGGAATAAAAGGGATAAGCCGGTCAATAAAGACTGACAAACAGTGGAAATTTCAATAGTCTCAGAATGGCTCTAGAACTAGCGAAGATCTTCATAAGGACTACAAAAAGCCTCATACCAATTTTCGTCGCATTCTGACATCTCGAAGGCAGTGTAAACTGAGAAACAGTTTCAGCAGATCAACCTCTAGCACCCTGAAATGGACCTCTATAACTGGAAACCTACTCATAGAGTATCAAATGGTCGTGGGACCACCACCATTGAATCCGACAAGTTTGAAAACCTCTAGAGGTCAAAATTCAACTTAAACGGACACTCTAGGAAGAAGTTATGGGTAAAAAATCGAAACAGGAGGAGCCGCACACTATTCCCGTGCGGCCACCCTGCAAGTAATCTCCATTAAAGGGACAATCATTCATCCCGGGTCAGATCGCGCTCAAATTTTGTGAATGTGTTCGTCTCGTCAAGACGAGCGTTTCGACATGTGGCACTCCCCATGATGACACTCGAACAAGGAGAAAAGCTAAAGAGAAGTTGTTGATCCGTGAAAAAAGTTGCAAGAAAATCAGCAGCGAGATGCCTTGCTCGAGCTGCCAAATCACAGCACTCACGCATCGGATTGACACGAGAACAGTTCCATCGTATGCGTAAGGTCTAGGACTATCTCTGGTCCGAACCCCATACGTGATGAACGGTCGGATTTCATACACGAAGCCAACAAAGTGACTTTAAATTCTGGCACCAGAATTCTAGATTCCAGCCAAAACTCAAAACTTGTGAAATCTTCGTCCGGGCATGAAATCGAGCTACGTTTGTTACCACGCGGTTGTGACGGCATGCTCATGGTGATATAGTGAAGAAATCACAAAAAAACATCAAGAAACGAGCACACTATCGATCCGAAGTTTTCAAGATTCATCCAAATTTCAAGTTGCATGATCGTGGCTTAAAAACACGATCCATGGCTCGAAGTTAGTATTAAATCGATCGTCGTGCCGAGCCTTACAAGAAAACAAGTCATCTTTCAGACAAACGGGCACCAAAGAAACCTTGGATCATCCACGAAGGATCACGCACGTTCTAGGGTAGCAGCAGGGACTATTTTGATATTCCATGAATTATTAGTAGGGGCAAATTAGTCATTTTGCACTCTATTTTCTTACTTCTTTTAATTCAAATAAACCTTAATTATCATCAACTAGGGTTAGTTTGGGTGATCCACCCATGTTTTAGCCCTAATCTTTAAATAGACGCAACCTCTCGTTGAGAAGAGGCTGGAAAAATCATTGTAAAGGACCCCCCTTTCATTATCTACTTGGAGCAATAAAATTTGAGATTCTTCTTTGAATTCGTGAGTGCGTCATGGAGAGAGAGAGAGGAGAGAGAAAGTTTAGAGCAGTATCCCTCCCACCTTCAAGGTATTTTCTCTCTCTTCCTTTTTACTCTCTCTGGTTTTCTTTTACTCTCTTCTCTCTTCTTCTCTTTCCTCTTCGTCTCCTCTACTGAGTCTTTCTCAGAGGCCATGCATGGTAGTGGCAGTGCCGTGCATGCCTCTTTCTCTCTTCCTCCACCTGTGACTTTGCAGGTCGTGCATGGCGATGACAGTGCCATGCGTGAGCTACTCTCTCTCTCTCTCTTCATTTGTTTCTTTTCTTCAACATGGTTTGCGCACGACGTTAGTCGTCGTTGTGTGTAACGCCATCTGAAGGAGCACACAGTGAGCCGGGCCATGCCCAAGCAGCAGGTCGGGCTCTTGTTTTGGTTCCAAAATTGACGTCATGCATGGCGATGTGTATCACCGGCAGCAAACTATCTTCCTTCCTCTTACGGGTCATAGACGATGATGCCTATCGCAGCACGCTGGGGTCTCACCCATGCTTCGTGTCCATCGCAGATGGTGATGCCTATCGTTGCTCATGAAGGGTTGTGATGCTTTCTCGTGTTGCCGACAGCGATGGCTCATGCCTTTTGCAGTTCACTACTTTCCCTTTTGCCACGAGTAGTAGTGCCCAACGCCGCCCAGGGGCCACGACATTGTTACTCATGGCTTTGGACGGTGATGCCTAATGCTATTTGGGACCTTCTCTCTCCTTCGTCTCGCGTCTACTCTTCGCTCTCTTCTTTTCTCTTCTCTTCTCGCTTGATTGAATGATAGACTCATTCTAGTATTGTTATAGCAGTCTGGCTATCGAGCAGTATTTCCATTGTGCTGGTCCAGAGTACCTTGCCTGTCTTACTGCCATACTAGATTAGGACAGTCATATCGGCCTTGGTTTCTAGTAGTATTGACGTCGTGTCTGTTTGAGTTACTGTTCTTATCTTACTACCACTTTGAGTCGGTCACTGTACTTATCCAGCTATCATGCTAGTCTCTTCCCCTTGTCGAGTCCCCTTCCCTTTTCTCTTCTTATTCATCGCCCTAATTTCTCATCTTCTCATTCCATACGAATCTGCATCATTCTAAGACATGGGTGGGTCTTTCGACCCACTTGTCTTGCAAGTTAGCCATGTTAGTGTTGTGCAGAAAACAAGGAGATTGCAGGTCAAGGGAGGCAAGTCCGAACTAGTTAAAGCAGATGGGGGGCTTTCCGTCGTGATCTAAGAGGGCACATGCGCGAGTCAGTCCGAGTAAGTCACGGACCCAGGTGAGGTTGGTCCCCACCACACATTCAAAATTCCTCTCTCTCCAGTTGGGCACCTGCACTTGTTCTGTAAACAAGGTTCCCTAGAGAGCGGTCTCAAGTCCAGTGTCTTCTGAACCGGAGACACATGTCACCCGATCACCTAGGTCCGGGGAGGAGAGATCGAAGCATCCGACCAGCTTGGTGACTCCACTGGGGACTTGCTACCCCTTTGTCGGTTCGCTCTTGCTTGATTGACATCACCTTTTATTTTTTGCATTGCATTCCATGGCATCTGGGTTATTCAACCCATTCATCCGAGTTGGGGATTTTCTCATCTCCACACTCGTGACCATCTCAGGGAAGCGAGCTTCTCAAACCTCGTTCCCTACGCTCCTTTTGAGCCAGGACAGTTCGACTCTCAGGTTCTTTCCTGGATTGGGGCGAGAAGAGACTTGAAGGTCCCTAGCTCCCCACTTTCTATTCCACCACAAGGCCCTTCACATTGGTAGCACATTTGCTACCACCCACAGAACGCACCCTGCTATTGACAAATCCCTTGCCACTCACATTATTAAGGTACGCCGAAAGGTAAGCAGGTTGCCATCGCTTTTGAGGGTCGCCGCAAGGCCACCCACCATGCTTCTTCACCACCCCGAACCTCTATCCCTAAAGGCTTGAGACACCAAGGTGGAGGTCCTGGGGCCTCCAACTCTTGCACACACCTAAAGGCACGTGCTTTGTCCACTCGATCAACACCTTGGGGAAACTTTCATGCTGCCTTGAGCTCACATCCAAGGCTAGGCCTTCTCGGGCTGAACCTTGCACGTGCCATGCATTTGCATCTCACAGCTCAGGGTCGCGTTAATTATGTGCCAGTTCGAGCACATTAGGGTCGACCATTTCGTCCTCCCTGTCAGCACACATGGCTTCACCCTGTGAGAGATGGGTTCCTACCCAGTCCCTCACAGACACGAGCTCGTAGGTCTCAGCCTCCTAAGGTCGAACTAGCTGTTCGAGCCCGGGTTGACCTTGAAGTCACTTGGAGGGCTGCCTCCAAAGGTGCACATGCACCAGCTTCACAACTGCCTCCCCGATCCCGACTCAGGCGGAGTCATGAGCTAGTTCCTTCTTCTATCACTTGTCCTTCGCCAGGTAAACACCTAGAGACCTGGTACTCA
>NW_006495778.1:897509-909830 GCF_000471905.2 Amborella trichopoda | reverse complement strand
GCGCCAAGGCCTCACAAGGGAACTCGGGGAAAAGGTTTGATGGCAGATAGAAGCCTACAACTTTCAGTAGCCTATCCTTGGACCTCACTTTCTACTCCAGCTAATGGACACAGCCCTCGCATTCTCAAGAAAGATGGGGCAGTCCAAATCTTAGGCCCAATTTTAGAGTGAAGTCCATTGTAGCCTTAAGATCAAGCGGAAGAGAGGCCTGCAGCTCCTGACTAGAAAGGCCCCTAAGGCAGCTAAGGTTACCACTATTGATGACCTCCTACCTCACAACCCCTTCTTCCCTCTTCGGATTCTAGAGCCTGAACAAGAGGTCCAAGAACATTGCTCGATGGTTATCGTCACAAGAGAAGACCAAGCTGCTAAGAAGTCACAATCTCAAGACCATCAAGAACAGATCCTCACACGGTCCACATACAAGACTCGAGTCCAGTCAGGGCATGCTGAGCCCTTGCAGACCGACTTGCCGTGTACGACTCGCCAACCTTGGCAGTCCACTACTCCACCTGGTCTGACCCTCCAGAAGAAACGGTCAGCGTCATAGTGATCAATGAGCCGGGTGATGCCCAAGAAGAGTGGATGAACAGGTTTGAGGTGATGATGTAGTCCATTTTCGAAAAGATGGATCGATTGGCCTCCAGGTCCCCCTGCTTCTTCTCTTCACCATGAGGCCAATTCCCAGCTTGAAGAGGACACAACGCCGAGGCAAACTCCCCCACCGGCCTCCTAAGATAGCTCTGCTACTCGCACGGTTTTGCAAGCCAATGTAGATGCCATGCTGACCCACAGTCTCAAGAGTAAGATCCCGAGCATGCAAGGGGCATTGCTTTACCAAAAGCCGTAGCCCTCATATATTGACCAGGTGAAGTCTCCCACAAACTATCAAAAGGGGAAGCTCCCTCTATTCAATGGTACTACATCCTTGCACCAGCATACAGCTCACTTCCAAGCGGCTTGTCGAGAGATGGCAACTGACGGGTGACTCCTCCTCCGTCAGTTCATCGAGACTCTCGAAGGGCCAACCTTTCAGTGGTATGCTCGGCTACCTCCAAGCTTTGTGCACACATGACAGAAAATGGAGTAATTGTTTTACCAATGCTTCTACGAAGTCCAGAGAAATATAGAAACCATCAAGCTCTTCACTCTAACTCAAGAGCCTGGCGAGCCAGTTGATAAGTTCATCGCCCGATGGAGAGAGTTGGCAACCTATCATGCCACTCCCATGATTGAAAGAGAAGCAGTTCTGACCTACATATGAAATATGTTGTCTGAGATTTCCTTGCATGGCCTCCAATCCACCCTCCATATGTGAAATAGCATTTCAATCAAAGCCCCCATTTTTTCTTTTCTAAAGCAGTTCGTATAGAAGGTCTGTCCAAGCACCATGGTGGATCTCACCAGTAGCCCTCTATCTCGAGAAATGGCTGGGGCAATAGCAATTCTCGCTCCAATAATCAGGGAAGCTAGCAAAAAAGGTGATTAGCACGGGTGTCCAAGCGCCCTCAAAACTTGGCCCTCTCCAAAGGAATAGTTACAACCACACTTCAAGCTGGAGGTAAGCAACAAGAGTGTTATAACAAGGTCCTGCCCCCTTAATAATATAAATCGAAGTGACTATTGGAACCAGCACCAAAACAAGGTGTACCCCTTTGAGAAGGAGAGGGTTCCTACGCTGCTTTGGTTATTACAAGAGAAAAACATGATCTAGCTGTCAGAGGCCAAATCCTTAGAACAAGCTGGACAAGGGACACATGAGAGGTACTGCGCCTAACATAAGAGAGTAGGCCACCCCACTCAAGAGTGTTATACGCTCAAAGACATTATCAAAGCCCTTATTAATAAGGGCCAGATAAAGCTCGAAGAGTTAAAGAAATCATTCGGGGCAACTGAGGCTTCCCACATAGTAACAATCCATGAGGGTAACGAGGCACCCGCTGTCCTCTGTGTACTATTCTCCGTAATGCTCAAAGAAGGTCAACAAGGAAACCCAAGTTCCTACCTCCAGGAACTAAGAATCTCTGGTGTCCGTATCATCTGATACGAGGCCATGACCTGAGCTAATGCACTGGCTTCCACGAGCCTTAGCAAAAAAGATGCTGCAGCACCAAGAAGTTCATGGTAACCCAGAAGGACACTCTCAGGTCCTTGCTCCACCAGTGCAAGAAGACCTCTCGCCACAAGCCCAAGAAAGTGCGCTAAACCCTCTACTGACCCTCTTCGAGGCGATGATCTAACAGGGTCTCATCACTCCCAAACCCACTAGACAACCTAGGTATCTTGCTCAGGGTACGAAAAATTTCTAGTGTCCATATCACTAGGTGTGGGGCCATGAGCTGAAGGAATGATCTGGGTTCGAAGCTGTAGTCATGGAGAACGTACAAAAGGGCCACATTATTTAAGTCGTTCTCCCAAAACGATTACAAGCCATCACTCCTGTCTAAGAGGAAATCCCACTACAGGTCCCCTATGAACTACACTAGACCCTTCAGAGCCCTCGACTTCTCGGCCTTGAGAAGTCTACCATGGACGAAGTAGTCTCAAATATCTAAAGCGTGAGGCAATCCGCGAAGCTAGGACTACTCATCAGCTTGATAGGACAGACTAAACGCCTCCTTAGAGATCCAAAAAGAGACGAGCACCCAGGTTAGCTTGCCGAAGGAACTATCTTCTTCAGCCACCAGTCAAGGAAGAATTTCTTAAGCCCCTTCCTTCATTGCCAACCTTACAGACTTCATCCCAGGTGCAACTCGCCTTATCCCTTTGTCCAATCAGGTGGACATCCCTGAGTCATCAACTGCTCAGGACGCGTCCCACATGTGAAGACATTAAAAGCACCCCCCAGTGGTTAGAGCTGGGGTAAGACCTAAAATACCCCCTACACATGTCCAATTCTGGCGATGACGTAAAAAGCAGCCCAGAACACTCTAACTCCATTTCTTCTTCTTCTCCTCCTTCTTCTTTTATCTCTTTCACAGGTGTAGCTCGGTAGTGCATAGACTTCGACGAGCTAAACAGAGAGCTCGAAGGAACCAACATCAGCAGGTCACATCGGAAGCACCTAAGAAAGATGCTAGCCCAGGCGGCTGGATTCTTGACGGTCACTGACAGCTTGGCAGCCCAAGCCAAGCTTGAGCCATCTTCGAATTCAAGTTCATGAAGCACCCATCTCAGGATAAATACTGAGTGACCTCAGTCATGATGTTCTGGACTTCATGTTCGATGCTGACCCTTTCATTCCCTGGTCCAGCCAGGGATCGAAAATCGTCTCCCACACTAGGACCCTCCTAGAAGTAGAAATGTCCGGATCATGAGTCTTTGCACTTGAGATTGATAAGAAGTATCCTGAATCCCCAGGCAAAGAGTTGCAAGCGGCTCCGAAAGAGTGGGAAGAAGGTGGTCAGGCCACAACTGATGAGCTTGAAGAGATAAACTTAGGGGATGAGGCCGACCTAAGGCCAACTTTCATCTCGGCAAAAATGTCCCCATAAGAGAAATAAAGTTATATTTCCCTCCTTCGAGCAAACCAGGACGCCTTCCCCTGACATTATCATGAGATGCCCGGTCTAGACCCACAAATTGTTGTCCATCTTCTCGTTATTGACCCTTCCATCAAACTCATAAAGCATAAATCAAGAAGGTTTAGACCCGAACTCGAAATGCAGATTGATGCTGAGGTGAACAAGCTCAGGCAAGCTGGATTCATACGTGAAGTCAAATACCCAAGATGGCTGGCAAATGTTGTCCCAGTCAAGAAGAAAAATGGCCAAATTAGGGTCTGTATTGACTTTCATGACCTGAACACTGCCTGCCCCAAGGACGACTTCCCCCTGTCGTTCACCGAGATGCTTGTTGATTCCACAGCTCATTACCAAATCTTATCCTTCATGGATGGATATTCTGATTATAATTAGATCAGGATGGCACCAAAGCATGAAGAGGTCGCTGCATTCTTAACCCAAAAAGGTGTCTTTTGCTACACTGTGATGCCTTTTAGATCGGTTGCACATACCAACGAGTCATGACGACCATCTTCAAAGACATGATGCAAAAGGAGGTCGACTTCTATGTGGATGATTTGGTGGTGAAGTCTGAAACAAAGGACGCTCACAAGAATGACCTTAAAAAGGTATTTGAGTGGCTATGGTGTCAGCAACTCAAGATGAACCCCTTGAAATGCGACTTCGAAAAGTTCTTAGCGTTCGTCATGAGGTATCATGGGCTTGAGACTGAACCGGTCAAAATTAAGGCGATCCAGGACATGCCGCCGCCTACAACCCTGTGTGAGCTTCGATCTCTCCAAGGGCAGCTAACCTACATTCGAAGGTTCATCTCGAACCTCTCGGGACGATGCAGGCCCTTTTCACACTTCCTGAAGAAAGACACTCCCTTCATATGGGATGTGGCGTGCTAAGCTGCACTTGATGATATCCAGCAGTATTTGTTAAATCCTCCAGTACTAGGCCTCTCATCCTATACATGACTACTCTTGATGAGTCACTTGGGGCACTCCTAGCACAGAACAATGATATGGGAAAATAAAAAACACTCTATTATCTCAACCGTAGGATGCAAGGTGCCAAGAAGAATTACCCTCACATCGAAAAGATGTGCCTAGCCTTGATCTTTGTGGTGCAGAAGCTCCGCCATTACTTGCTTGGTCATGAAGTCAAGAAAATCTCAAAGGTGGACCCAGTCAAGTTCCTAATGACCTGGCCATGCCTGTTAGGATGCTTGACCAAGTGGGCATTATTGCTAATGGAGTTCGACATCACTTATGTACCACATAAGGCTATCAAAGGTCAAGCCTTAGCAACTTTTCTTGCAGCTCACCCAATCCCTTCAAAATCTCCCCTGTCAAGTGATCTTCCGGATGAAGAAGTTTTCTGTATGGTACTGACTCAGCCATAGGAGATGTACTTCGATGGAGCATTCCAATCTGATAGAGGAGTTACCGAAGAAGTGTTCCTAACTCCTGACGGTAGAATGATTCCTCTATCCTCCTCACTCGGAGAGGCATTTTCTCATGATGAGGCTGAATATCAAGCCCTCATAATCAGATTGGATAGGAGCTAGACCTAGAGCAGCTGAACATCTTCGGTGACTCTGAGTTTGTCATTCGGCAGCTTAAGGGGATTTATAAAGTGAGGAAGGATACTCTCAAGCCTTATCATGACACGACCAAATCTTAAATGGCCCAGTTCGACAATTACTCCCTATGTCATATCCCTAGAAGGCTAAACTCACAGGCCGATGCACTCTCAAAGCTCGGGGCCACCATTCAACTGTCCTCACTAGGCCCACGCTTGTCTAGGTAATAGAATGGAGACATGTTGACTTGAGAACCGAAGTTGATGCAGATGATGAGAGAGTTGTCTTCCCTGAACGCCCACCTTATCCATTTGGAGCACTCCTTACAGCCAAGGATGTTATTAAGGAAAAACAAGAAATGTTCCGAGGTGAAGAATCCAAGGCTGAGAAGCAAGAGCCGAAATTCTTCGACCCGATATGTGTAGAGGTTGAACAAGTGGACTGCTGGAGGGAGCCTATCATGAACTTTATAAAGCATGGAAGGCCACGTTAGGGTCGGGTGAAACGCAATGGTATACGATGGATGTCTACCAAGTACGCCTTGCTCTGTGGAGATGTTCTCTTTCACCGATCATTAGACGGAATTCTCATCAGATGTGTCGGTGCGCGAGAAGCAAAGAAAATACTGGAAGAAGTGCACACAGGTATCTGCGGGCTGCATCAATCCGGTCCTATGCTCTACGAGCACATACGTAGACTAGTGGCCCTCAGTTCAAAAGCCATCACATTGATCACCTAGTTAACCAGTTCGGTTTTGAGTGGAAATACTTGACCATGTATCACCCTAGAGCTAATGGTTTAGCTGAGGCATTTAATATAACCCTATGTGGGGTGCTCTAGAAGTCAGTTTCGAAGTCAAAGAAGAATTGGCATGAGAGGCTTCTTGAGGATCTGTGGGCCTATCGTATCACCACTCGGAATGATACAAACTCTACTCCTTATTCCCTGGTTTATAGAGGTGAGGCAGTTTTACCCCAAGAAGTTCAAATACCCTCGCTCATTGTCATTGTACATCAGGGACTGACTGAAGAAAAGAGTGTCCAGCTCTATTATTAGGAGTTGGATGCTTTTGATGAAAAGAGGCTAGAGGCCCAGCAAAACCTTGAACTTAATTAGAGGAGAATGAAGAGAATCTTTGACAAGTCTGTCAAGGTTCGCTCATGGGGATCTAGTCAAAGCAGCCAAGACATCGATTGTCATGCATGGACACCATAAAGGAAAGTTCAAACCCAAGTGGGAAGGTTCCTTCACAGTAAAGCAGGTCACATCAAATGGGGCTTATATACTTGCAAACTCTGATGGAGAGGAGGCAATGCCCCCTATCAACGGGCGATACCTAAAGAAGTACTATCCTTGATGTCCTCTTAAAATGAAGTGCATGCAATTAAAAGAAAGAAATGGAAAAGAAAAATAGCAACCCAACTCAAAAGAAATTCATTTCTTTTATTACAAAAAGCCCATTATCAGGGAGGTTACAAATAGTATCAACAGTTCAAAAGAAAAGAGGTTATTCGCGCTGAGGTATTGCCCTCTCTTAAGAGGAGGATCAACCATTTCAAAGTCAGCTTCAATTCATCTAACAAGGCATGGCTAGAGAGGGCAGAAGAACCATGCTAGATTCTACTTCCCTAGCAAGGAACTGGCCTATGATGGATGCCTTTCCCCAAATCAACATGGACTTCACTGTTGTGTTGGAGGATTTGGCTTCCAGCAGACCACAATGTCCGGGCCTTCTCATTTTCCATCACTGTTGACCTACACAAGGCACCACCGTCCATGGTCATCGTCGTGCGCAACTCAACGCCGCAGGTGACCATCGCTGTGGGTGATCCAATGCCACGAGCAACCATTACCACTAGCGACATACTGCAGAGCGTGGCTGTCACCGCGCACAGCTTAGCGTCGCGTGAAGGTAGCATTGCATTCGACTTAATGCTACGCATGCCTTTGTGAGGCTCCAGTTCCCATTATTCCCAATTCCCAGGAGACATTAACCCTCGTGCCTCTTCGATTTCCTCAATCGTCGCCTCTCGGTGACAGTCAACCTTCTCACGACCGTTCGCCTCCCCCGCAACCCTTCAAGTTTTCACCGAAAACTCTTCTCCGCCCACGGGGGACCCCTTCTGACCTTGTTCTTTCCCTTTACCGACAATCGGGAATACTAAGAAATCACCAGAACATCCGTAGAAGCTCCCCTGTGACCCTATGGGTTTCCTTCTCCCTTCTTCACACTCTCCTACTCGCCAAAAAATCACTGAACTTCTAGCAAAACCATTGTTCGAGCTCCGTTCTGCCTGACAGCAATCACAAAGATGTTTGGAAGTCATCGGAAAGCCCTGTGCAAGTGTCAGCAGTCCTTGTTCTCCTACCTGGAGTCCCTGAGGCCTCTGTAACCTGTCAATGACCGCAAGACTGCCAGAAGAGTCCCTGTGCACACTGAAAATAGTGTCGTAACCTAATGACACCAATGTTTCTCTCACAAAAGCTTCAATGGCTATCGTTCTTTGCCAGAAAAGTCTCAGTAGATCCCGGCAAAGCCACTGTTACACTCTCCAGAAGCTGTGGAGCTTTCCAAAAATATTCGCAAGTATTGCGAGACTCCCTTTAAACTCACTGAAGTGTTGCCGGTAAAGTCTTTGCACACTATGATTCTCGCCGGATGCTCTTGTCGGGAGTTCTCTCTCGCTCTAAAACTATCTTCACTGTTTTAACTAAAGTGAAGCAGTAAAATGGGGTTTTTCCCCCTTTTATAGGTGATGGTTATACAAAGTATCCTTCACAAACTCCAGTCCTCGTCTTCAGACGCGATAAGTCCAGGCCGGGGCGGGTCAAGCCCGAGGCTTGAATGCGAGTCGTTGCCGCCTGTGCCTCATGAACCTACTGCCGTCTATGCCTTAACACCGTGCAAGAAGCTATCATCGTGCGCTCCACAAGAAGCTATCACCGTGTGCTTCACAAGAAGCTATTGCTGTGCACTTCATAAGAAGCTATCGGTGCATGCGCTTCACAAGAAGCTATCGTCGTGCGCTTCACAAGAAGCTATCGTCGTGCGCTTTACAAGAAGCGAACGCCGTGAGCTTCACAAGAAGCGAACACCGTGCGCTTCACAAGAAGCGAACGCCGTGCGCTTCACAAGAAGCGAACGCCGTGCACTTCACAAGAAGCTTTCGCCGTGTGCTTCACAAGAAGCTTTCGCCGTGTGCTTCACAAGAAGCTATCACTGTGCCCTTCACAAGAAACTATCGTTGTGCGCTTCACAAGAAGCTATTATCGTGTGCTTCACAAGAAGCTATCGTTGTGCGCTTCATAAAAAGCCATCATCGTGCGTTTCACAAGAAGCTATCGTTGTGCGCATCACAAGAAGCTATCGTTGTGCGCATTATCAAGGCCTAACGCAGTGTTGGGTGCGTGGCCGCCATTCTGTATTTTCAGGGAGTCAAGTCTTTAGTCACGGCTCTGCTCCCCATGGAACCACATTTCCTTACCACCTAAATGGTCTAAGTGCACGACCCTAAACTGCATGGTTCAAACTATATGACCTTAAACTGTATGGCAGTCTAATTGCACGACCTTAAACTTCATGGTCCTAGCCTCATGACTTTAAACTGCACAGCTTTGGTTCAAACTATATGACCTTAAAATGTAGCAAAGGTTAAGTTGCACGACCTTAAACTGCATGGTCCTAGCCGCATGACTTTAAACTGCATAGCCATGGTCTGAGCTGCAAGACCTTAAAATTGTAACACACGTCCCTGTAGCAAGACGTTAAACGGCGCGACAAATAGTCCATAAGCATGACTTTAGATTGTGAAATGGACGCACTTCTCCACCGGACGTACTCTACCACTATCCCTAGCGGGGTTACAGCTGTGCTCTGGACTGTCATTCCTAGTGGAGCTACATGCAGGCCACTGTCCCTTAGCCCCAGTAGGAGTCACATCCATATTATAGCCCATTATCCCCAGTGGAGTTAAAGTCATTCTTAACTCTTCAACCCCCAGTGGGGTTACATCGTTGCTCCGCCCTGCCATTCTCAATAGAGTTACGTGCATACCATTACTCATTACACCGGTGGAGTCATATTTACCCCCATTAATCCCCATGGGTTCGCTTCCCACTGAGCCACTCTATCTCCCAGTGGAGCTTCACCTATACGGTGACCCACACAATGGTCTGTGTTGCATGACCTTAAATTGCACAGCCATGGTCGATATGCAGACCCTAAACTGCATGGGCCAAACTATATGACCTTAAACTGTAGCGGAGGTCTAGTTGCATGACCTTAAACTGCATGGTTCTAGTTGTATGACTTTAAACTGCACAGCCATAGTCCAAACTATATGACCTTAAACTGTAGCAAAGGTCTAGTTGTACGACCTTAAACTACACAAACCTTGTAGCATGACCTTGAACTGCATAACTGGTCTAGTTGTATGACCTTAAATTGTAGTGCATGTCCTGGTCGCGTGAAGTTAAAAGGCTTAGCACCATGGTCTAAACTATATGACCTTAAACTATAGTGGAGGTCTAGCTACACGACCTTAAACTGCATGGTCTAAGTTGCATGACTCTAAACTGCGTAACCATGGTCCAAGCTATGTGACCTTCTTCCATAGTGCATGTCTTGGCCGCCTGACAATAAACTTCTTTGCACAGGTCTTGGAGGCATAAACGCGCCCTCACACATGCGCACATACCCTTTACATGCATCTTCATGCATGTCTTTCCTAACTGACCCATCTGTGTGTGCGCATCACCTTCAGTATCTCCCCAGTAAATCCATTTTCGTCCATTACCATTCATCATTCCCCAATGAGTTTCATCCATGCTCACATAACGGCGAACTATCTTGTCATCCATATTCGTTGTCAGCTCTCCCATTTCCCCAAAGTGAGCAAAATCACCACCATGCTCACTCCATGGCCTCCAAAGGCTGCCATTCATCACCAACATGGTCTAGTTGTATGACCTTAAACTGTAGTGCACGTCTTGGCCGCATGACATTAAAAGGCTTCGCACAGGTCCCGAAGGCATGACCATAAACACGCCTTTAAAAAAAAAAGAATAATGTGCATGGTGTATACCGAGACGAGGGAACACCATGAGTAAAAATGACGGATGGGCATGGTCACGAAATCATGAGTAAAAGAGTTTCTTGAAAATAAAAGCCCGAGCATGGTTAAAACCCCAATAGAGAGCCATGAGCAAAGACAGATGAAAAGGGGTGGACGTGGCCACAAGGTCATGGGTAAAACAACCCAAAAATAAAGGGGTTTGGTGAAAACCGTCTTTACGGCACCACTTCCCTAGTCTAGGTGAAAACTCGCAATGGGTGCTTAGACCAATAAACAGATTGACACAGCATCACTGCCTCAGCCGACACCTAATTGCCAAACAGGCATAATTCTGGCTAACGAGGTCCACACAAACTCCTCAGCTATCAGGATCCAATAAAAAACACAAGATGGCTCACCCGGGAGTGAGAATCTCACAAGATTTCCCAAACACGAAAAAAAAAAAAAAAAGAGTCCTTGAGGGTGAGGACATTGACCAAATGATCCCTCCAAAAACAAAAAGAGTCCTTGAGGGTGAGGACATTGATCAAAAGATCCCTCCAAAAATAAAGAGAGTACTTGAGGGTGAGGACGTTAAACGAAAGATCCCTCCAAAAACAAAAAGAGTCCTTGATGGTGAGGACGTTAACTGAAAGATCCCTCAAAAAAAAAAAAGAGTCCTTGAGCGTGAGGAAGTTAACCAAAAGATCCCTCAAAAAAAAAAAAGAGTCCTTGAGGGTGAGGATGATGACCGAAAGATCCCTCAAAAGCACAAAAGGGTCCTCAAAGGTACTGTTCGATAGGGTGAGGACTGTAAATACCAATCTCTACATGTCCCATACTCGTTTGATAGGGTGAAGACATTAAAAACTAACCCCTATGGTCCCGTGAGAGTGAGGACCACGACAAGATCCCTCAAAGTCTGTCCTACCCCCTAAAGTCTCCATAGATGGACCTGTACATTGCATCCAAACATCTGAGCATCCTAGTTACAACACTACGTGAACCTCGTCGGTGTTCATGTGGTCCTGTGGCTAGGAAGAAAAAAGAAATAAAGCCGGAGGAAATTTTTCGATTGTTATCCTTCTCACCTCTCTCAAAGCACAACATTTGGCAGGGCATGCTATTTGAATACATTTTTCAGCACAATGGATCCCCGATGCGGAATAAAAGGGAAAAGCAGGTCAATAAAGCCTGACAAACAATGGAAATTTCCAAAGTCTCAGAATGGTCAGACTTCACACACGAAGCCAATAAAGTGACCGTAAATTTTGATGTCGAAATTTCATATTCTGGCCAAAACCTAAAAGTTGTGAAATCTTCGTTCAGGCATGAAATCGATCTACGTTTGTTGCCACGCAATCGTGACGGCATGCTCAGCATGATCTAGTGCAGAAATCATGGAAAAGCATCAAGAAACGAGCACGCTATCGATCCGAAGTCTTCAAGATTCATCCAAATTTCAAGTCGCATGATCGTGGCTTAAAAACCTAATCCATGGCTAAAAGTTGGTATCAAATCGATCTCCAGGGCGATCCCTACAAGAAAATAATAATCTTTCGGACAAACGAGCACCAAAGCAACCCCGGATCATCCATGGAAGATCATGCACGTTCTAGGGCAGCAACAAGGACTGTTTTGAAATTCCATGAACTGTTAAGCAAGGGCGAATCAGTCATTTTAAACCCTATTTTCTTATTTCTTTTAATTCAAATAAGCCTTAATTATCATCAGTTGAGGTTAGTTTTGGGTGATCTACCCATGTTTTAGTCTTAGTCTATAAATAAACGCTACCTCTCATTGAGAAGGGGATGGAAAAATCATTATAAAGGACTCCCCTTTCATTCTCTATGTGGAGCAATAAAATTTGAGATTCTTCTTTGAATTCATGAGTGCATCTTGGAGAAAGAGAGAGGAGACAGAAAGTTTAGAGCAGTACCCCTCCCACCTTCAAAGTATTTTCTCTCTTCCTTTCTTTTCTCTCTGGTTTTCTTTTCCTCTCTTATTCTCTCTTCTTCTCTTTCCTCTTCATCTCCTCTGCCAAGTCTTTCTCAAAAGCCATGCATGGCAGTGGCGTGCCGTGCATGCCTTTTTCTGTCTTCCTCCTCTTGTGACTTCCCAGGTCATGCATGGCGATGGCAGTGTCATGCGCGAGCTGCTCTCTCTCTCTCTC
>NW_006495778.1:878443-897303 GCF_000471905.2 Amborella trichopoda | reverse complement strand
CCGTTCGTTACCGTTCGTTACGTCCGTACGTCGTACGTACGTACGCGTACGTACGTACGGTACGTACGTACGTACGTACGTACGTCGTCGTCGTCGTCGTCTCTCTCTCTCTCTCTCTCTCTCTCTCTCTCTCTCTCTCTCTCTCTCTCTCTCTCTCTCTTCGTTCATTTCTTTTCATCAACATGGTTCACGCACGATGTTGGTCGTCATTGTGCATAACACTTTCTGAAGGAACACACTGTGAGCCGGACCGTGCCTAAGCAGTGGGTCGGGCTCCTGTTTCGATTTTAGAATTGGCATCACGCATGATAATGTGTATCACTAATTGCAGACTATCTTTCTTCCTTTTACTGGTCGCAAATGGCGATGCCTATCGCCACCCGCTCGGGTCTCACCCATGATTCGCATCCATCGTGGAGAGCGATGCCTTTCGCCATCCGCAAAGAATTGTGCTACCTTCTCGTGTTTTTTACGACGATGGCTATTGCCATCTGCAATTCACTACTCACCCTTTAGCCGCGAGTAGCAGTGCCCAACACCGCCCAGAGGCCATGACACTATTACTCCATGGCTGTGGACAACGATGTCTAATGTCCTCTGGGACCTTCTCTCTCCTTCGTCTCACGTCTTTTCTTCACTCTCTTCTCTTCTCTTCTCATTTGACTGACGGATAGACTCAGTCTAGTACTATTATAGCGATCTGGTTATTGAGCAGTATTGTCGTCGTGCTGTTTCAGAGTATCATGCTCGTCTTGCTGCCACATCAGATTAGGACAATCATATCAGCTTTGGTTTCAAGTATTATTGTCGTCGTGTCGGTCTGAGTTATCTTGCCCGTCTTACTACCACTCTAAGTCGGTCACTGTACTTGTCCAGCTATCACGCTAGTCTCGTCCCCTTGTCGAATCCCCTTCTCTTTTCTCCTCTTATTCATCACCCTAATTTCTCATCTTCTCATTCTATATGAATGTGCATTGTCCTAAGACAAGGGTGGGTCCTTCAGCCCACTTGTCTTGCAAATTAACCATGTTAGTGTTGTGCAGAAAACAAGGAGATTGCAGGTCAAGGGAGGCAAGTTCGAACCAGTTGAAGTAGCTGGGGGGCTTTTCGTCGTGATCTAAGAGGGCGCCCGTACGAGTCAAGTCGAGTAAGTCATGGACCCAGGTGAGGTTGGTCCCCACCTCATGTTCAAAACTCCCCTCTCACCAATTGGGCACCTGCCCTTGTTCTGTGAACAAGGTTCCCGAGAGAGCGGTCTCAGGTCCCGGGTCTTTCGAACCGAGACACGTATCACCTGATCACCTAGATCCAGGGAGGCAAGATAGAGGCATCCGACCAATATCATGTGTCCACTACGTCGTCTTCCCCCTCATGTGGCATCCATCTCATGTCCTCAGCCTTTGGCTCTTGCTCTGGCTCTGGCTCTGGCTCATTGTTTTCCACAGCCGGTGATTCCGAGTCAGCACCATCCATGATAAAGGAACTTCTATTTTCCCTAGCTATCACTTCCCCAAACAGATTTTCAATGTCAGCCATAAGAGGGAAGCTCTTACTCTTGTATTTTGATGCCCAACTGTGATTTTGCGATAAAACAACCATGCAAAATGAACACACAGACACTGGTTACATAATAAATAATTCTAATAAAAAGTAGTATTGTTAGTGTATACCAGGCAGTACTCCTCCCATACTACCCAATCCGTAGTAACCATCCACATTTCTTCAATCCATCTGAACCCAAATTCCTCAATAAGTATTTTAATATTTACATAATTAGTCCTCAGTGTCCATAGTCTATTCTTTATTTTTCTTCAGTCAAACTCTGGACCTTATTTCTCACACATTTTACGCGTAATTCTTGCCCATGCCTCCCTACAAAATGCCCCATTTGTCCTCAAGTTGTCTCTAACACAATGGGCCATCACTTCTAAAAGTTTGTCATCGTGTGGAGACGTCCATTGATATTCATATAAATGGAGTAACTTAGATTTATTAGAAAATACTTGCATATCGTAACATCATATCATTCAATAAGAAGCACATTCTAAAAGCAAAAGAAACTATGACCATTCATCACTTAATTCAACTTTTGGCATATTACATAACTTTGCATATAAATGAACCAAATTACATTACGTAAGTCTAAAAACCATATTCATAGGAGCTTCCACATAATGTTAGAGATGGACCTATTGACGTAGTAGGTAAGTTTCTCCTAATTACTTCAAAATGGGCCTACAGACGTAGTACCTAAGTTTTTCCTAATATCTTCAAATACATTTTATAAGGATTACTAAAAAAAGTAAAGTGGTGATTACACACAAGTAAAACACAAAATATATTGCACAGATCATAGTGCATCAACAATTGTTTCTTGAGTAACCATTTGTTCTCGATTGACGATGGCATCTTATTGCGATTGAAGATCTTGAGCCTTCTGTGACACATTCCGATACCTCAAGTTTTCGCCATAGTTCAACCCTTCATTATATTCATCACACTATTGAAAAAGGTACATCTTGGGCACCTAAAATACAATCTAACGGGATTTTTTTGGGAACTTGACGTAGTAGTGTTGCATAGTATATGGCAACGAGGATATGAATGTCGAGGTAATCATCCATTATTTGTTGAGGCCGATGAAATTTTAATGTTACCTAAATATAATACCTAATTATGAATAAAAATTGATACATAGGGACCAAGCCAAGCTCTCAAGCAACATATATATTGAAATTGACTGATATGAATGGGACGGTTTTAAAACAGAACTTGACAGACACAACCAACATGATGTGAACAATCGCATTATCATATTTCAGTATTCTTCCAAATGGATGACTGGTTAGGTGCCTCAATCTCACCTTCCAGGTCGGGATGACCTAGTGGCACGGGTCTCGGGTTTCAAGGGAACCTAGGACTTGTGACCGCTTTCTTGGAAACCTTGTTACAAAACAAGGGTAGGTACACCAACAGATGAGAGAGGAATTTAATGTCAGGCGGGATACACCTCACTTGGGTCTGTGACTCACTTGGGCTGACGTGCATGGGGCCCCTCTTAGATTATGTCAGAAAGCCTCCCAGTCCTACAACTAGTTCGGAACCGCCTCCCTTGACCTGTACTCTCTTGTTTCTGCAATCACACACACAGTTAATTTACAAGACAAGTGGCCGAGGGACCCCACCTTGTCTTTGGGTGAAGGAACACAAGCATTGGGATTCAAGGAAGAAAGGGAAGGAATGAAATGAAGATTGGGGTGATAAGAGGACAAGGGAGAAATAGGATAGAGGGAAGAGAAGAGAAGAAAGAAAAATTTGACTCGGTGGCTAGACTTACACAATTGCTAGACCAGTATAGTGTTTAACATGGCATGGTAGCAAGACGGGCACGATAACGCAGACGGGAACGGCGGCAATACTACTCGATGATAAGACTAACACTGACCAACCTAGCACAATGGCTAAACTGTCATGGCAGCAAGACGAGCATGATAACTCAGACCAGCACGGCGGTAATACTGCTCGATGACGGGACTACCATGACAGTGTTAATCTTAACATCCCTTGGTCAAAGGAAAAAGGAAGAAAAGGAAGAAGAGAGAGAAGAAAGGAGGAAGAGAGAAAAAAGAAAAGAGAAAAGAGAGAAAATAGAAGAGAGAAGAGAGAAAAGAGAAGAGAGAAGAGAGAAGAGAGAGAAAAGAGAAGTGATAAGAGAGAGACGACAGGGAAGAGAGTAAAAAAAAAGAGAGGAAGAAGAGAGAAGAGAGATTAGAAGAAGAGAGAAAGAAGAGAGAGAAAGAAGGAAGAGAGTAAAAATATTAGAAGAAGAGAGAAATAGGAGAGAGAAAAAAGAAGAGAGAAGAGGAAGAAGAAAGAAGAGAGGGAAAGAAAAGAGAGAAGAAAGAATAAAGAGAGAAGAGAGAGAAAAGAGCAAGAAGTATGGATGGTAATGGGGTTCTGCCATTCATGACAGAGGAAAGAGAAGAAAGGTAGAAGCATGGATAGCGATGGGGTTCTGCCCTCTATGATAGATGAGAGAGAAAGAGGGGAGGAGCATGGACAGCAATAGATCCCACCGTTCATGATAGAGGAGAGAGAAAGAGGGAAGAAGCATGCATGGTGATGGGGTTCTGTTGTTCATGACAATGGAGAGAGAAGGAAAGAAAGAACATGGACGGCGATAGGTTCCATCGTCCATGATTGGAGAGAGAGAAAGAGATAACATGGATGGCGATAGGCTCTGCCATCCATGATAAGAGAGAGAAATATGGAAAAAGAAAACATAGACGGTGTTAGGTTCTGCCATCCATGATGAGAGAGAGAGAGTCAAGAGAGAGAGAAGAAAAAACATGCATGACGATAGGTATTGCCACATGTGTCAGAAAGGACTCGAACATGACCCGGCCTGCCACTCAAGAAAGGGCCTGATTCAATGTCGTTGTCAAGGAATAGGGAAGGAATGTCGCAGGTAGTGATGGACATCGTCGTGCACGACAAGAGTGAAAAGGAACTCAGACAGAGGCTCGACCCACCACTTGGGTTAAGGCCTGGCTCACTGTGCATGTTCCAGAGATAAGAAAAGAAGGTGGACATCATGCTCGGCGATGGGCATCGCTCTGCATGACTAGAGAGGAGAGAGAATGGAAAGAATAGAGAGAGAAATAAATACAGAGAAGTGAAAAAAGTACAGAGTTATAGGAAAGAGAGAGAAGGAAGATGAAGGGGAAGTAGAGAGGGAAAAGGAAAGAGAAAGAGGAAGATTAGGAAAGAGGAGATGAGAGGAAAGAGAACAGACAGAAAGGAGGAAAGTAGGGGAAGAGAGGAATGCACACCAGTGTCTACTATTGTGTATGTTGAGAGTGAAGAGAGAGATAGAAAGAGGAAGAGAGAGAAAGAAAGAAGAAGAGGGAGAAAGAGAGAGAGAGAGAATCGCATGGCGATGGTTACTACTATGTGTGTTTGAGGCAGGGAGGAGAGAGACAGAGAGAAGAAAAAGAGAGAGAAAAAAAGAAGAGGAGAGAGAAGAGAGGAGATGAGAGAGAAGAAAGAAGAGGAGAGAAAGAAAGAAGAGGAGAGAGAAAGTTACCTTCACTGAGGGGTACCAAAATTTTTCTTCTCTTTCCTCTCTCTCTCTCTTGGACGTGACCAAAATTTCGATGTAAAGCTCTCAAATTTTATTCATGAGATTGAAGCCCTTTACAATTAAGTTTAACATGTATTTATAGACTTGGGCTCAAAAATGGGTGAATGCCCAAAATATGACCTAATTGATGACAATTACAATTTATTTGAATTAAAATAAAATCTAAAAATAGGGACGGTTTGGCCCATGCCCAACAATACATAAAATTTTAAAATAGTCCTTACTGCTGCCCTAGAACTTGCGTGATCTTCCATGGATGATTCGGGGTTGCTCTGGCGCCCGTTTACTAAAAAGATGATAACTTTATCGTTGAGCCTGGTATGACAATCGATTTGCAACAAACACAGCTCGATTTTGTGCTGGAACGAAGATTTGGCCCAGATGAAGCCTCAGACCTTACACATGCAATAGAACAGTCTTGCATCGATCCGTTGTACGAGCGTCGTGATATGTCCACTTGAGCGAGACGCATCGTTGCTAAATTTTCTGCAACTGTCTTCATGAATCGCTAATTTATCTCTAGTTTTTCTCCCTACTCGGGCATCGTCATGGGATGTACCACATATCAAAACGCTCATCTTGACGAGACGAACACGCTTGCAAAATTTGAACATGATCCGATTTGTAACAAGTGAGATATAAGCCTTCAAAGTTGCTACTCGTGACTTTGCAAACCAGTCTCCTAAAATGGAGATTGGTGCTGGAAGGCCGCACGGGAATAACATGCGACCTACCCCTTTCTAATATTTCACCCATCACGTTGTCCTGAAATGTCTGTTTAAGACAAAAGTTAACCCCTAAGGGTTTTCAATCATGCCAGATCGAATGGCGGTGGTCCCACAGCCATTTGACGCATCGAAAAAAGATTTCCAGTTATGGAGTACATTTCAGGGTGCAAGAGGCCAATTTTTCTGAAACTGTTTCTTTGTATGTGCTACCTTAGACTTGTTGGATTGCGACAAAAATTCAGGTGTGCCTTTTGAAGTCCTTAGGAATGTCTTCACCCGTTTTGGGGCAATTCTGAGATTGTTAGGAATTCTACTGTAAGTAGGGCTTTATTGAATGGCTTCTCTTAATGTCTTTAAATAGCTAACCCCATCGAATGTTGTGCTTTGAGAGAAGCGAGAAGGACAACATTTAAAAAATTTCCTCGACTTTATTACTTTTTTCTTTCTAACCATAGAATCACGTGAACATCGAGGAGGTATCCACGTAATGCTGTAATTAGGATGCTCAGACATTTAGGTGCATTTGTCGCATGTCATTCTATGGAGACTTTGGGGGAGAAGAGACTTGAGCTACTGGTGGGGGACTTCTCATGGAATGCCCATCATCCATGTCTGGAGCTCTTCTTGGTTTCTGACAGCTGGGGGCTTTCAAGAGCTTGTAGATCTAGTTGGTCAGAATCCAGGCTTGTCTAGTAGTCGGGTGCCTTGCTTAAGGGCATTCTTCCCAATCAGTCAGGGTTTTTGTGTCTTGTGGTGGTGGTCCACGTTTGAGTTTATGGTTTGGATAGGCAGCCAAGGAGCCCTTAGTGGTCACGTGTGCTCCTACACCAAGTTTGCTTTGACAAGCAGGGTACCTCATGGGCCCTATCCTACCAAGTTCAGTCGAGGGCATTTTGATGGCCTGTCCTGAAGGTCTGGGCCTATCGGCTAGGGAGGGGTTTAGCGAGGTGGCCTCTTGGCGAGGCATCACCATGATGTCTTGGGCCTGGCTTGACAGTTATGGTCTTTTGGGGGCATCTTTGGTTTTCCATTGTGATTTTCTTCTATTTGATTGACTTCTTGAAAATGTGGTCCTTTAGCATCGGACCCTGACCTGTCGTCTTGACGATTCTTCGGACTCCTGGTCCTTTCGTGAACCGACTCAGACTGTCGGATTCTCTTTGAAGCTCGTATTTTTGGGTCCTGATATCAAAGCATTTTGACACTAGGGATTTTTCTTTTGAATGCTGGCTGAAGCCGCCCATGAGGCGTGTTACTGCACCAACCTGCTTATTGGTTCAAACACCCTTTGCGGGTTTTCACTTGAACTTTGGAAGTGGCACAGTACAAATGGTTTTCAGCAACCTCCTTTTAATTGGGGCTCTTTACCCATGGCCTTTCGGCCATGTCTACCCTTATTCTTCTATTTTTACTCACGATGCCTTTTCGGGTTTTCACCGTGCCCTGGTTTTTATTTTCACAGAACTCTTACTCATGGTTTCGTGACCATGCCCATCTATCGTTTTTACTCATAGCGTCCCTTATTCAGGTGTACACCATGCCTGTTATTCCTTTTTTTTTTTGTATATTTTTTTTGTGAAGGCCTGTTTAGGGTCATGCCTTCGGGACCTGTGCGAAGCCTTTTAACGTCATGCGGCTAGGACATGCACTATAGTTTAGGGTCATACTGCTGGACCGTGGTGGCAATAAATGGCAATCTGTGGAGGCCATGGAGTGAGTATGATGGTGGTTTGACTCACTTTGGGGGGATGGCACGAGGCTACCTGTGAAAGATGGAAGGCGGATGGTAGTAACCCACTTGGTCACTATGAGTATGGATGGCGGGATGGCTTGTCGTTTGTGAGCATAAGTGAGACTCACTAGTGAATGATGGAGGGTAATGATGTGAATGAGTTCACTAGGGAGTTGATGAAGATGGTGTATGCACACGAACGGGTTGATTGGGGAAGACGTGCGTGAAGACACATGTAAAGGGCGCGTGTGTGTGTGTGGGGGCATGTTTAAGGTCATGCCTCTTGGACCTAGGCAAAGCAGTTTAACGTCATGCGATCAGGACTTGCACTATCGTTTAAGGTCACATAGCTTGGATTGTGGCTATTCAATTTAAAGTCATACAGCTAGGACCGTGCAGTTTAAGGTCATGTAATTAGACCTCCACTACAGTTTAAGGTCGTGTAGCCTGGACCATGGTTATGTAGTTAAAAGTCATGCATCTAGACCATTGCTGCAGTTTTTGGTCATGCAACTGAACCATGGCTATGTAGTTTAGAGTCATGCATCATGGGCCATGCAATTTAAGGTCGTGCAACTAGACCTCAGCTACAGTTTAAGGTTATATAATTTGGACCATGAAGTTTAGGGTCGTGCATTTATACCATTGCTGCAGTTATGGGTCATGCAACTGGATCATGGATGTGCAGTTTAGAGTCATTCATCATGGACCATGCAGTTTTAGGTCATACAACTAGACCTCCGCTATAGTTTAAGGCCATATAGTTTGGACCATGCAGTTTAGGGTCGTGCATCTAGACCATTGTGTGGGTCGTCACGTAGATGAAGCTTCCATAGGGAATAGATCTGTGGATGGTAATCCGACTCCATGGGGATAAAATGGCTAAGGCCATACACAAGCAGAGGGCTCAAATTGAGATGGTGACCTGCGAGGGATGGCAAACGGAAGCAGACTTCATGGGGGTTAGGAGGTAAGAGTGACTCCTTGGGGGTGAAAGATAATATTTTATAGGTTTATGAAAGGCAACCCGACTCCCTAGGGATAAGATAGCAAAGGGTCTAAACGAGGATAATGACAGTGTGAAATAAACCCACTGGGGATTGAAGAGGTAAGCATGACCCCTTTTTGGCATACACTTAACTCCACTGGGGATGACAGGCTACAACACAGGTGTAACTCCTACTGAGAGTGGTGGCAGAACACTCACGGTGGTGACCAGGTTCAGACATGCGTGGCGCTAGCATGGGCGAGATTTGCGCAAACAGCACTAAGCAGTCGTTGGCATTGGTCACATGCGGTGTTGTTCTGTCACTTTCACACACAGCGTTAGTCACACGCGGCGTTGGTCAGTGACTTTCAAGTGCGGCATTAGTCGCACCCGGCATTGGTCCTTGTTTGGGCATCGGTCCCTGCCCGACCCGGTCTGTTTGATGCTTGGTGCTTCATGGGTAGTGGTAAACCTCTATTCGAGCCTCGGGTCTAAGCCACACCCGGTCCGGCCCATCGCCGTTTGGTCTTCAAGGACTTAACTGGCATTATCAGTTTATTGGGGGACACTTCGGGGAAGTGCTATCTATAGAAGGGGGTAAACCCATTTTTTTTTTTCACCGTTTTATCGAAGGTTAAGGAAATCTTAGCAATGAGAGAGAAAGAAGCTTTCAGTGAGAACTTCAGTAAGAACACATAGGTTTACAGGAGTTTGCCAGAAAGAAAGTTCCGGCTGAGAAGAGGTGGGAGGACCGATAGGGGACCATAGTGTCACTACCCCGCCCCCGACCACCGTACCTTACGCGGCGACGGGCGATTGAGAGTAGGTTCGTGATTCAATGTAGCGTTTGTCACCCAGGTAGGAGTGGACTCAATGCCTTTATATTCGAAAATCGAGAAAACCATGGAAGAGAGCTAAGGCGACAAGCTTAACTAGCAGAAGAGTAAGGAAAAACTCCACACACAAAAAATTCATAATATAAAACTCTTCCAAAATACTACATTCAATTCGGGGCATCTAGGCTAGGCCCAATATTACACATATCCACCTAGAGCAAAACGAAACCAGGGCCAAACTGCCTAGACATAAGCAAGGTCTAAGCACCTTCTTCCAGAACACTAGCTTTGTCTTTCAGCCTCCAAACACGAACTTCCAGCCCTGCACCTGTCACTATCAATCTACAAGGAGAGGAGAAATAATGGGGTGGGCTATACAACCCAGTAAGCAGGTCTAGTGCCATGCATCTGTGGTGGTTCTATCCATGTGTGACAACAGTACAGTTAATCAAAATAAAGTCATAGTTTAACATCAATGCATATCAGGGCAAAGTAGCGAACATGAAAATTTCATTTAAACAACAGTTACCTTTGAATCGGCGTGATCATAAGCATTCGATTAGTGAAATCATTAATCATCCAATGATTGTAATACTAAACATTCCTTATAGAGAAAATCAATTATTATCCACTCACTCCCTAAATCACCTACTCCCACAATAGAGGCCCTATCTAAGCCAATCCCATTTCTTAAGACCTCTACCATCGTATAGGAGGGAGGGTAATGACAAGTAATCCACTTCTTAACACCCTCATCACATACACACAGTCTCCAACATGCATTAGGGCGATAAGCCCTTACCTTACGAGGCATCAATCATTTCATTTCATAAATCTAGGGTGCGACCCTCTATCCTCTCCCTTAACCTGTTCATATCATTATGTAGGTTAGGGGATATGCCAACATCTCTTTCCTTACTACCGATGAGTGTCCCATCGCGTAGTAGGCAATATCATAGCAGTATCCACTATCGATGAGTGTCCCACCGCGTAGTGGTCAATATCAACATAAGCATTGGCCATTAATCACAGTATCGCAACAATATCCACTACCGACGAGTGTCCCACCGCCTAGTGGCCAATTCATTACAGTGTCATAATAATATCCACTACAAGTGAGTGTTCCATCACGTAGTAGCTAATTCATTGCCTCATAATGGATGAATCACATTTTCATAAATCAATGCCTCATACAGATGAATCATAGTTCATCATAACATCATAGCATTAAGCAAAATACATACATTTCATAAGCTTTTACAGGGCATTTACACATAAGTCCTCTCAGTAGCATTTGACATTCATTATGAATTCATTTCATCACTATCGCACTCGTGGCCCCTCTTTGTCACAAAGTGCAGGTTACACGGTATCATTTACATATCTTTGTGGCATTCTCATGGAATTTATCAAATGGTATTCACATTTATCATATATCAAGATAACTTAGCATCAAATGGTCATCCAATCATGTAGTGACAAGTAACAGTAACATGCCCCTCTTAGCGAGGGCATAGCTCCCGACTTAGGGGGAATCCAGGGTGCCTCAAACATGAAAATTTGAGCTAATGCATCGTTCTTTAGAAAATTCCATCTCTGATGTGAGAAGGCGATCTTTGCCTTGTTGGCCCGCAACAAGGGGCACATAGAGTGCAGCACCGGTGCAGGGTAAATAGCTTGTAAACTTTGCTCTGTCACGGATAGAGCGGGTACTTCCATTGTGAGTGGTCCATGAAGCTTTAGGCATAGTATATGTCAAGAAAAGATTCCAAGTACCTTTGGCGATGTAATATGGAGCCAGTTCGATTGTAGGAATCCGGGTCCATTCCTGAATGATGAGGACCTCCAAAGTTGCTCCCTCGAGGTGGATATATATTGTGGAGAGTCCAGGCATTCTGAAAGAAATCTGGCAGGTGCCATTTGATGGGTCAATAGCTCAGTACAAGGTGAGCATTAGTTGTTGGAAATCCCCCCTGCAACAGTGCTCAGCGACATACTCGAGCATTTCAGATCATAATTCAAAATCCGTGGGGGATTTCAAAAAATTCAAACCATAAAACTTTGATTACATTTAAAGACCTTTCCAATGAAAGTAATTTCAAGGTTTTTGGACACATTTAGCTAAGCCAAAAGTGTGGCCCATCAAGCATCACAGTTGCTGGAATTTACAGCGACTATGCGAACATGTCTCTGCATCTTAAGCTATATCTCCTAATATGTATGAGATCTCATCACGCGATAAAAAGTAACATGAAGTAGACATACATGCTTTTCATTTGAGACCAATCAGGTCCCATTTGGATGCCATTTGGTCATCGAACATATATATGCAAATACATTCACAGTTCTGAAAATTCATATTCTTAAGTTAATATGCTTTTAAAGAGCACTTAATATTTCATGGCCACGGTACACTTTGGGCATGGAACCTTGTTCATGTTAGCAAGCATCACAATGAGCAATTTCATGAGTCTTCATGAATAAAAAAATCATCTATGCATGGTTAAAGTAGTCATGGCATTTACAAGCATGACTCTAAAGTTTCCAACCTCATGTCAAGCCATTCATACTTCATGTTTTCCTTTATATCATCTAATCCATTTCAATATTTTTACAACAGTCATGGATGCATAAAAACTAAACTCAATTACCTTGACTCTCACGTTGTTTCAATCTCATTCAACTGCCTTCTTTAGCTTTCCCACACCTTCACCTGTTGGATGTCTTCAAGGGACGACAGTGAGCTCCAAAGTTGAGAAAATGGGGAAGACGGTGTTACACAGGGGAGGAAAAGGTTTAAAAAGGAGGAGGTGGTTGGAAAGCACTATGGCTGATGCCATCACTCATGGCTTTGACATGCACGGAGCGGTGCTGACATGTACGGAGGCTGTACATTTGACCAAGACACTCCCGACGCTGCTCTTTCTTGTTCCTCTTTTCTAAAAGATGCTGGGTCACAGCCGGCGCTAGGCCTTGCATTCATAAACGGCGATGGCTTCTCTCACGTAGTCAGCACTGCATATTCCTCTTACTTAGCCGGTGTGGCATTTTTAAACACCCAGTCGGCGCTGCGCTTTCAAACACCCAGCCGGCACTGTGCTTTCAAACACTCAGACGGCGTTGCGCTTTCAAACATCCAGCCAGCGCTGCGCTTTCAAACACCCAGTCGGTGTTGTGCTTTGAAACACCCAGTCGGTGCTGTGCTTTGAAACACCCAGCAGGCGCTGCGCTTTCAAGCATCCAGCCGACGATGTGCTTTCAATCACCCTGCCGGTGCTGTGCTTTCAAACACCCAGCCGGCACTGCTCTTTCAGGCATCCAGCCGACGTTGTGCTTTCAAACACCCAGCCAACGCTATGCTTTCAAACATCCATCCGGCACTATGCTTTCAATCACCCAACCGGCACTGCACTTTCAAACACCCAGTCGATGCTGCGCTTTCAAACATCCAACCGACACTATGCTTTCAAACATTCAGCCAGTGCTATTCTTTCAAACACCCAGCCGGTGTTGTGCTTTCCTCTCTTTTCTGCCCCTTTGTTACTAATGGCATTAAGCTCCTATATGTAGCAACGCCTGAGATGGTAATACACCCACAGGTGATATGCTCGCGGTAATGCTCCATAAGCCTCTCGTGCGTGACGATATTCCTTACACCTTCTCGCTTGACATTACATCTCTCTTCTCATGCGACAATACTGGATTGGGAGAAGATTGTGGCCCTTACACACAGGGGCATTCTTTAAGGGTTCCAGGAATCTATCGACGAGGGTTGCTGCTAAGGTGAGAAAAATAGAGAGTTCGTCGGGGACAGTAGTTTTGTAGTAAAGGGGTTCAAGTTGTAGCAGGGAGATGTCGGTGAACTTCCACCAGCTTTCAGGGGTTTTTTAGTGATTTTCGCTGTCAGGAAAGGAGAAGGGAAAGTGCAACAATGGGTTTTCGGTGGGTGAGAGGAGTTTCCCGGTGAGAGGTCATAAGGCAGTAAACAGTCACTGGGAGGAAGATGGTCGTTAGGGAGACGAAGGGTCATAGGCAACCGAAGGGTCACAGGAGCTGAAGGGTCACAGGTAGTTGAATAGTCGCTAGGGAGAAAAAGGGACATAGGGCATCTGAAAAGTTGCGGGCTAACACTCGTGACGATAGGTTGCCCACGTTACTCGTCGTGAGTTGTAGTAACCATGCCATCACACCCACTCGACGATCCTTTCATGGACAGCAGGAAGTCATACCCGGTCGTGGTCATGCTCGGCGATGAGTTGCGCGCAACAATTGTTGTGCACAACGCTGAGTCCTGTGTGGCGATGGTCACGTGCTGCGCTAAGTGATACGCGGCAATGATCACGCATGACGTTGAGTCATGCACAGCGATGATCATGCGTAATGATCTCACACAGCGTTGAGTTGCATGCAACGATGATCTCACGTGATGCTTAGTCGCATGATGCTGAGTCATGTGCGGCGATGGTCACACACGATGATGACTCGGGTAGGCAAAGGGTGGTGACCAATGGTAAGGCCAGGCTTATGAAGCCTGTTGGAAGCCAAGTCTTCCAACACAACTGTGCACTCCGTGTTGTTTTATGGAAGGGTGCTCACTGTGAAGAGGGCGTGCTCTCCATCATAGGCCAGTTCCTTGCCGGAAGGGTCTGCTTTGTATGTATGATATACTCAATATAAAACCCTTCTACCTTCTTCTTGTGCGAGAGCCCTTTTTGGCTTGTAACCGTCCTCTTTTCCTCAGATGCAAGAGTGACGCTCTAGTGCAGCTACTCTCTTTCTTCTGATGAGAGGGTAATACTACATGATACATTTGTAACCTCAATAATGGGCTTTTGACTTGTAACTTGTAACGTCAATAAAAAGAATTAAGCTTTGCTGAATTGTTTTACTTGTTTTCTTTTTACCGTTTTTTTAACTCTTTCTTGTTGCGCATTGAGTCTTTTGAGCAGGTATCATGGATAGTATTTCTTTAGGTATCGCCCATTGATCGGGGGAATTTCCTTCTCTCCATCAGAATGTGCCAGTGTGTAAGCTCCATTTGGTGAGATCTTCTTGACTATGAAGGGACCTTCCCACTTAAGTTCACAATTCCCTTTGCGACGCCCATGCATGACAATTGGCCTTTTGACAGCTAAAACCAGATCTCCACAGGCAAATCAGCGGACTTTGATTGACTTGTTAAAGGGCCCCTTCATTCTCCGCCGGTTGAGTTTGAGATTATGCTGAGCTTCTAACCTCTTTTCGTCGAGAGCATCTAGCTCTTGATAAGAAAGTTTAACCCTCTTGTCATCAGTCAGTCCTTGATATATAGGGACACGCAGCGAGGGGAGTTGAATCTCAAGGGGCAAAACCGCTTCACCCTCATAGACTAAGGAATAAGGAGTGGAATCGGTGGCATTTCACGTGGTACTGCGATAGGCCCATAGCGCTTCAAGAAGCTTCTCATGCCAGTTCTTTTTCGTCTTTGATACCGACTTCCTTAAAACGCTGCACAAAGTCTTCTTGAAAGCCTCAGCTATGCCGTTCGCCCGAGGGTGGTACATAGTTGAGTACTTCCACTCAAAACGAACTAGTTAACCAAGCGATCAATGTGATGACTTTTGAATTGAAGGCCGTTGTTAGATATAATCCAGTCAGGTATCCCAAACCGGTATATGATGTAATGGTGCACGAAGTTGGCCACCATAGCCCCAGGAACATGCTTGAGGGGGACTACTTCAGCCCATTTGGAGAAATAGTCTGTTGCCGTTAGAATAAAGACATGACCCATTGCAGAAGGAGGGTCGATAGGTCCTACAATGTCCATACCCCATTGTGAAAAGGGCCATGATGTCACCATAAGGTGTCAAGGCCCTGGAGGCTGATGAATGAGGCTCGAGTGCATTTGGCACATGTGAAAAGGGACATGATGTCACCATAGTTTAAGGAGTCAGCAGCCATCGAAGGCCAATAGTACCCTAATCTACGTATCCATTCATAGAGCTTAGGGTTGGGTCCCCTGTATTCACCATGGGTATAGGTAATATGGTAGGTTGAGGGTCAGGTTTAGATGGGGGAGGTTTATTTTGGTCTGCTGGCTGGCACAGCTGCACAGCTGGCTTGGTTGGGGCGATCTGGGTGGATTTGTTTTAGTGGAGTGGAGATTTGAGATTGAGGCTTAGGAGGTGGTTGGGTATATGGGACCAGAGGCATCCCAGGAGATTTGAGGATGGGTGGATTGCCCTCGGTATTGGGGGAGGAAGGATCCTAGGGTTCTTGAGGATGGGTAGATTGTTTAGGGTGTTAGGGTGAGGAAGGAGTGGTGGACCAAGAAACTTCAAGACGCTTGACCTAAGAGGTGGAGGTTGTAGTGTTTTCCCTGATCTCGTACTATTACCCTGTGCTGGGTAATTCTTCCGAGATCTGCACCATTTGACAGGCTTCCTGAGAATATAAGCTTTGCCCGAGAATATAAGCTTTGCCCTCTTGATTCTCTCAACCTCTTCTCAAAGTCGGGCTCAGGAGGCCACTGGGGCTTCTTCGACTTTGACCTCTTGTGCTTCTTTGTGGAAGAAGATGGCTATGCCTTAGCTTGAGCCGCCAGAGCATCAATGGCTATCAGGAATTCAGCCGCCTGGGCTAGAGCCTTTCTCAACCGCTTCTGAATCGTCCTACTTATATTGGTTCCTTTGAGTTTGTCACGACCCCGCCCCTTGGCCCTATTATACATCGCAGGAGGGCAACAGAGCGCTGGATCGCGATCACAGAGGTCGCGAACGTCACTCAGGTGGGGGTGGCTCAACGCATAAAATATAGAATCAAGAGCACACAAGAAAGAAAACTAGAATAACTCCATCCAAACAGACAATATCAATCCAAAAGAACAACCATCTCATTCATTCACTATCAAAAGTCATTACAATTTTCCCAAGGCACTACTGGCCCAAAATACACAAAATGAAGTGTTCATCATGAATTTGAGACCACCAAAATATATTATGAAAGTCTTCACAAGATGGCTATCAAACTTTTGAACTTTGAGCTTCAAGTCCCCAAGACGGCTGCCCACATTTAGTACGGATGCCACACTCTTCACTCTACAGTTATGAAGATAAGATGGAATGAGCTAAATAGCCCAGTAAGCAAATTTACACCATTGCATTCTAACTAGCAAAATGGTGACAATAATATACCATGTACATATATACGTATAAACAAAAGGTATCAAATGAAGTCCCTCAACATGCTTCTCAACACTCTAACAGTAATGTGATAAAGGCAGTTCAATATACAATGCATAAGTCACAATCACCTTACTTAAAGCAGAGTAGTAAAGACAATAGATCACAGATACAGTTAAAAATTCATGCAAAAAGCTTAGATGGACAGGCAAACAGATCTATCTACTCTTAAAGTGGAAGCCACATCGGTCAGGGTAAGCCAATCTTGAACTTGGGACTTCTACCTTCACTCAGGAGGGTGGACAATGACAAGTGGGTGACCCACTTCGTAATGCCCTCAGACATGCACACATCCCCAGTGCACTTTGGGATTTTCGATAGGCAATGGCCTTGCCTCTTGTGCCCTTTTTGGCGAGAGGGGGTTACACTATCATTGGGTGGTCCCATGGGTAGTACCCATATATATTTGACGAGCGGGTGCAACCCTCCCAGATATTTATACTCACATCCTGACTCCCATCCTTTTAGGGGAGAAGGGGAAGATCACGGCTGTCGGCACCATCATTCACACAGTAGGTACCCTTCCCAACAGACAGCCGCCAGCACCATCATTCACACAGAAGGTGCCCATTCACATATCACATAAATAGTATGGTACCATCATTCACACAGTAGGTACCCATTCATATATCACAAAAAAAGTATGGTACCATCATTTACGTAGTAGGTACCCATTCACATACCACATAAACAGTAGTAATATCTCATTAACAGTGGCAATATCATGATAACAATGACAGTATCACACATAAGCATACAACACAATTTCTGCATTCATAGACATTGACATGCACTCACAATTGGGGTCGTACCTCTTGAACCAATTAGAGGTTAAAGACGGTTCCAAAACCATTTTTGTGCTAGACTTACCAATATTTCAAAGGAATACGGTTTGAATACAATCGAATCTTACTTGACCCCCCAAAGGTTCACGAGAATGAGGGTCTAGTCGTTGTACTCTGCTGTGTGCATGGAACAGCAACATACGCTACTTCACAATGCTATAACTTTTGAACCGTGAGGAATTTGAGACATTTCCAAAAACCAGTGTTCATTCCAAGACACATATCTTTCTAACAAGGTCAATTTTATAAGATTTGGACTCCCTTTGGTTGTTCAAATGCCAATGGCAAAATAAGGGGATAGTTCTGGTTTTTATCAAAGTGTCTGTAGTGATGTATTCTCACAAAATGACGTCTATCTTTCAATCTGTGGGGAGTTCGAAAATATTTTGTACATGCAACGTTTTATCCCTTCCAGGGATCTTTCAAATGGATGTGGTTTGGCAGGAATTGGACTTCATTTGGTTTGTGAAAACTAATGATTATAATGTGCAAAATCCAGGAAAACAATCAAACAGTGACCAACCCACACATTTCGAAATATATCTCCCTTTTTGTGAAGAATTTCAACAAAAGGGAAAACGTAAACATTTGACTAGACTCACATAGATTTCCAGTGGTTGTGATTTGAGGCAAATTGGATCTCATGTGACAATTCAAAATCCTTTTACAAAAATGGGTAAGTTCCTAGAAATTCACAGTGGTAGTAAGCATGCCTCAAGAACATGCTCCATAACTTCAATCTCATGCCGAAGAACATGATAATCACAGTTTCCTCACAATATAACCACATAAACATACATTTCTTACACAACCATGATTCATGCATTCACTCATAACATTCACATTCATCATAACATATATTTCCATTTCTCATTTCACATACATAAATTTCCATGCATCCTTATTACTATAGTGCAATGGTGAAGGATCCACTTACCTGCTCAACAATGGTGCCTTCTCACAACTCTTCTTACACAGCTCCACCCCCACTCCAACAATGGCTGCCCACCCAACTTTCCCCCAACTTGCCTTAGAGAGAGAGAGAGAGAGAGAGGGAGAGATGAAGGGGAAAAAATGAGTGGCATGAGAGAGGGTAGAGCCTTAAGTATTCTTGGAGGAGCGGTGGCTTGTCCAAGTGGTGCTAAAACGCTTAAACATTTGGACATGTGGCTTCAAGTTAGCATGCACTCTCTAAGTGGCGCTTACAACTCTTGCATGCCAGGAACTCCAGCGGCAGTGACCAGCTGGCGATAGCCCATTCATCGTGCGGCGTTACCACTTGCGCATGTAGTGCGCCCGTCGATTTACACCGTCGTGCTTCTCCTTTTCGACCCGTCGTGTGTCCGTTTCGCTTTCGCCGTCACACTG
>NW_006495778.1:848357-878423 GCF_000471905.2 Amborella trichopoda | reverse complement strand
TTTCTTACACTTTCTACATACTACTAAATTTACCTACTAGCATACCTTACTTACTATAGTAGTCAACTAGTGAGAGTCACTACTCGCTCACAATAGTGCCTCTCACAACTCTCTTACACAGCTCCACCCCACCTCCAACAATAGGCGTGCCACCCAACCTTACCCCTAACCTTGCTAGAGAGAGAGAGAGAGAGAGAGGGAGAGATGAAGGGGAAAAAATGAGTGGCATGAGAGAGGGTAGAGCCTTAAGTATTCTTGGAGGAGCGGTGGCTTGTCCAAGTGGTGCTAAAACGCTTAAACATTTGGACATGTGGCTTCAAGTTAGCATGCACTCTCTAAGTGGCGCTTACAACTCTTGCATGCCAGGAACTCCAGCGGCAGTGACCAGCTGGCGATAGCCCATTCATCGTGCGGCGTTACCACTTGCGCATGTAGTGCGCCCGTCATTATACCGCGTGCTTCTTCCTTTCACCCGTCGTGTGTCCTTTGCTTTGCCGCACATGCTCCCACTTCATCCCATGCTTCTTTCATTTTTTGTTTTCTCATTTATCATCGTGCGCCTCCACTGCGCCTACCGTCAGGCAACCTCACTCAGCGGCTACCGCCGTGTGACCACTCCAGTTGTGCTCCTCCCTTCGCCTCGCTCCTACCTTCGCCGTGCGCCTCCCTCGGCCACGCGACTCATGTTGTCGCACACTCCATTGCCGCGTGACTCTTCTCTCCTTCAATCACCGCACGGCCCACCCTCTATTCATCCCGCCGTGCACTCAACTCAACCGGTCGGGATAGTCTGGGTCCTTACAGAGTTCTCTATCGAGGGCCTCGAGTTCTGGACATTCTCGAGCTGTAACTGCAGAAGACATAGAAAAGGAAGGAGAAGAAGAAGAAGAATAAGAAGATGAAGATGAAGAAGAAGAAGAAGAAGAAGAGGGTTCAGTAGGTGAGGGACTTTTAAGGTCATCACCCTTGTTATACCGACTTGGGCAGCTTTTTACGTCATCACCAGAGTTGGATGTGTGCAGGGAGTCTTTTAGGTATTTCTCCTTCTTAGACCGTTGAGGGCTGCTTTAAACGTCGTCACCCTTATTGCACGTGCCCCGAGTAGAATATGGCCTAGGGATATTCTCTTGATGAGGTGAGGAGGAAGGATGATCACACCGGGGATGATGTTCTGTAAGGTTAGCAATGGAGGAAGAGGCCTGAGAAATTCTTACTCCATGGGTGGTTCAGGAATCTTGTTTCTCCGGCGAGCAGTCTATGGTGCCCATCTTCTCCTGGTTTTCATTGGAAGTGCTTGATTCGTCTCGCTAGGTTTGCGAACATCCCTAGCTTGATAAACTACCTCTCGCTTTAAGGACTTGAGTCTACTCCACCCGTGGTGGACTCTCCATGGCTGGGAAGTCGAGGGATCCGCAAGATTGGAGGCATCGACACGAGATTCATGCACTAAAGCATTCTCCTGGATGGGGATGCTGACTTGAGGATGATCTTCAGCGACGACACAAGCAATGTGACCTCTTTGAATCTTCTTTGCAACTATGTCTTTGAACCCATAGCTTTCGCTTAACTTGTGGCCCCATATTTGATAATACGGGCACCAATGACTCTCGGTTCCCAGGGCAAGGCGCATGAGCTACCTTGCTAGCTTTGGAGTGACGAGCCCTTGTTGGAGCATCATGCCCAACAAAGCCTGAAGGAGATCTGATGGCAGCTCATCAGAAGAGTGTTGACCTTCTCTTTCCTCCTGCACTGTCACCGCGTGGGAAGCCTCAGTCGCCCCGAAAACCTTCTTATGTTCTTCGAGCTTTATCTGATCTTTCTGGATCAAAGACTCGATGATGTAGTTAAGTGTGTAGCATTCCTCTATGGGGTGGCTTATCCTCCGATGATAAGCATAGTAGTTGGAGTGGGTGTCGAGTCCAGCTTGATTAGGAAACTTGCTCTTGAGCAGCTCAATCATGTTCTGCTCCAGTAACAACCAGAGTAGTGAGGGAACCCATTCCTTCTCAAAAGGATAGACCTTATTCTTATGTTTGGCCCAATAATCATCTCGAATAAGGTTCACAGGTGGGAGTACCTAGTTAAATGACTGTTGTTGTTTACTTGCCTGAGGTTCCTTCATTGTGCCTACCCCTTTGGAGAGGTCCAATGTTTGGGAGGCAGCCTTCTTTGGATCACTGACGGTGATGGTTGCGCTGATTACCCTTTTTTGTTGATTGCGCCGGGCATTGGTCCGAGAGCTACCATTGCCTCGATTGTTTCCTGAGCTTGCAGACTATTGTCGTGACCCACCATGGTGGCGTGACAGGCTTTCTATGCAGATTGACTTAGAGATCAGCTCTGACATGGCGGTCAGATTTAAGGCCTCAACATGTAGAGAAATCTCAGGTCACATGTTTCGCATATAGGTTTGAACTGCTTCCTTCTCAGGAATGGGGTTAGGATGGCGAGCAACCAAATCCCTCAATCTTATAATGAATTGATCCATTGGCTCGTTTGGTTCCTGAATCAAGGTGAGAAGATCAATGATTTGGACCTCTCTCTCGACCTCATAGAAGCGCTGGTGGAACGGTTTCTCCATTTCCTCCCAAGTATGTATTGAATTCGAGGGAAGCCGAGCATACTACTGAAAGCCTGGGCCATCAAGGGTTTCAACAAACTGACGGAGAAGGAGTGTCCCATCAATCATTGTCTCTCGACATGTCGATTAGAAATGCGCTATATGCTGGTGCGGGGAAGTTGTACCATTGAATAGGGTAAGCTTCCCTTTTTTGTAGTCCTAGGGAAATGGAATCTGATCAATGTAGGAGGGGTGCGGCTTTTGGTAAAGCATTGTACCCTGTATACCCGAGATTTGTCTATTATTCAAGCTATGCCTTATCATGGTGTCGATGTCTCCCTGTGAGACGAGGTGAGGGATGGAATTGTCATATGAGGCATGAGGAGGAGGCTGCCTTGGAGCAGCATCGTCCGAGTGATGGGAGTCGGCCTCATTATGGGATACATTGACTAAGGACCACATGCTTTCCATGCGATCAATCTTCTCTATCATTGCTCGCACCATCTGTTTGAACCTATCCATGTGTTCTTCCTGGTTGTCATTAGGTTCGGTCACAACCATAACGTTAACCATTTCCTCAGGGCAGTCAGCCTTAGGTGCAGCTGAAGGCTTCCGAGATTGTGGGTTATGCACGACAGATTGGTTGGCAAGGGCTCAACATGCCTCGATTGAACTCGAGTCTTATATGCCGATCATGTGAGGACTGGTTCTTGATTGTCTTGGGACCGTGGCTGCTGAGTGGTCGGGTCATCTCCTACAATGCTGACCACTGTGCAGGCTTCTCGTACGTTCTCTTCAAGCTCTGTGATTCGAAGAGGGTAGAAAGGATTCTTGTGAAGGAGGTCACATAGAGAGGTTGCCCCGACTGTCTTGGTTGCTTCCCTACTCAGGATTTGTAGACCCCTATCACTTTTAGATTTGTGTCTTTGATGGACCTCCCACCATAACTATGATTGGGACTGCGGCTGGCTGAAAGACCTGTCACCATCAGATGAAGCAATGAGTGTGGACCAGGTACTGGGGTAGACCTGAGCTAGGGAAGATGAAGGACTTGATCTCCCATCAAGTCTTTGCCCCAAGCTCTCTTATGGGCTCCAGAGACATGACCGAGCTGATGGGGCTGGCTCAAGATCGTACTCTTCGAGAAGGTCTTCGAGTACCAGGGTTGGAGGTGCTTACCCGGAAGAGGAGGGGTAGGCGGGGGAAGGATTGACTCATGACGGCGCCTGAGTTGGGAGCGAGGAGCGGTCTATGAAGGTGGCACATGTGCACCTCTTAAAGAAGGATCACAAATCACTTGGGGGTCAACCCGGGCTCGAATAGGTGGTCTGACCTTAGGCAGCCGAGGACTGTGAGCAGGTGTCTATAAGAGAACAAGTAGAAGCATGCCCCTTACAGGGTGCAGTAGTGTGTGCTCAGAGGGAGGACGAAGGGGTCATCTTCCGTGTACTCGAGTTGGTGCAGCGATGATGTTGCCCAGAGTGGTGGGATGCACATGCATAACATGTCCAGGACCTGGCCCTAGGAGGCCTGATCCTGGACACTGACTCGAGGTAACATAAGGGTTGCCTCGAGGTGTGGCTAGAGTGGGTAACCCACAGGCCTTTAGGTGTGTGCAAGAGGTGGAGGCCCCAAGTCTCTACCTCGATGTGTTAAGCCTCTAAGCATAAAGACCCGAGGTAGTGGAGGAATGTAGGGGGCAGCCTTGCGACGACCCACAGAAGGAACAACAACTTCCATGCCTTTTACAGAAAGGGACTGGGTAGCCTTTCGGCATACCTTCGCAATACGACCGGCAAGTGACTTGCCATTGACAAGGTGCATGCTGTGAGTGGTAGCAGATGCACTACCAATGCAGAGTGCTTTGATGGGAGTTCCACCAGAGCTAGGAGGTGGGGAGTTAGGGACCTTTTGGTCCCTTCTCATGCCAATCCAAGTCAAGACCTGGGAGATAGACACTACGTCTTTGCTCAAAAGGAAAGTTGGGAACAATCTTGGAGGAACTTGTTCCTGGGGGATGCTCACGAATGAGGGGATGAGAAAATTCTCGATCTGGATAAATGGGTTAAGAAACTCGGAAGCCATATAAGTTGCGAAAAACAAAAAACAAAAGAGAGATTAGCCAAAATAGGACGATCCGACAACGGGGTAGTAAGTCCCCAGTGGAGTTGCCAAGCTAGTTAGGTGCCTCAATCCTACCTTTTGGGTCGGGATGATTTGGTGGCACGTGTCTCGGGTTTCAAGGGACCCGGGACTTGAGACCGTTGTCTCAGGAACCATGTTACAAAAAAAGGGTAGATACATCAATCGATGAAAGAGAAATTTAATGTGAGGCGGGACACACCTCACCTGGGTCCATGACTCACTCAGGTTGACTCGCGTGGGTACCCTCTTAGATCACTGTTTGAAGACATTTTTTAGCACCTTCAGTCTTCAATGCGGAATAAAGAGGAAGTCGACCAATAAAGCCTACCATATAGTGGAATTCTCAATAGTCTCAGAATTGCCCCAGAACAATTCAAAATGTTCTTAAGTACTTGAAAAGGCCACCTGCCAAGTTTCGTCGCAATCAGAAATGTATAAGGCAGTATAAAGAAAGAAACAATTTTGGAAAAATCACCCTCTAGCACCCTGAAACGGACCCCGTAACTAGAGCTCTATTTTTGGTGCGTCAAATTTTTGTGGGAACCACCGCTATTGGAGCCGGTATGGTCGAAAACCTTTATGGGTCAAGTTTCAGCTTAATTGGGCAATACAGGACAAAGTTATGGGTAAAATACAAAAAAGGTTAGGCCTCACGCTATTCCCGTGTGGCCTCCCTGCACCAAATCAACATTAAAGGAGACTTTTTTGCAACCTCGGGCAGTGAATTTTGGGGTTTATATCTCATTCATCTTGACTTAGATCGTGCTCAAATTTTGTGAGCATGTTCATCTCATCAAGACGAGCATTTTGATATGTGGCACGCCCTATGACGACCCTTGAGCAAGGAGAAAAGCTAGAAAGAATTTGTTGATCCGTGAAGAAAGTTGCAGGAAAATCAACAGCAGCACCCCTCGCTCGAGCGACTGAATCATGACACTCGAGCGTCGGATTGACATGAGACCAGTTGCATTACGTGCATAAAGTCCAGAGCTACCGTTGGTCCCAACCTCGTACATCATAAACAACTAGATTTTGTACACAAGAATAAAGTGACTGTAAATTCACCAAAATTCCAAACTCAAAAGTCGCGAAATCTTCGTCCGGACACGAAATCGAGCTACGTTTGTTGTCACAAGTTCGTGATGGCATGTTCAGTGTGATCCAATGAAGAAATTATGAAGAAACATCAAGGAACAAGCACACTATCGATCTGAAATTTTCAAGATTCATCCAAATTTCAAGTCGCATGATCGTAGCATAAAAACATGATCCATGGCTCGAAGCTGGTATCAAATTGATTGCCAAGCCAAGCCCTACAAGAAAAATATCATTTTTCGATCAAATGGGCATCAGAGCAACCCCGGATCATCTATGGAAGATCACGTACGTTCTAGGGCAGCAGCAGGGACTGTTTTAGAATTCCATGAATTGTTAGGCAAAGGCAAAACAGTTATTTTGTATCCATTTTTATATTTTATTTTAATTTAAAATAATTGTAATTATCATAAATTGAGATAGATTTTGGGGCATCCGCCCATGTTTGGGCCCAATTCTATAAATACATGCTAAATCTAATTGTATAGGATTCTAGGCTAGCTTTTCCTAGCTCTTCCCTGATTCCCCCTTAGACTTTCAATTCATCAGTAAGGGTTTTGTTTTTGCTTTGAGTTCATGGGTGCGTCTTGGCGACACAGAGAGAGAGGAGAGAGAAGAAAAGGGTCGGTACCCTTCGATAAAGTAATTTTCTCTCTTCTCCTCTTGTCTATCTCTTTCTCTCTCCTCCTCTCATCTCTATCTCTTTCTCTCTCCTTCTCTCATCTTTATCTTCCTCTCTCCTCCTCCTTTTTCTCTCTCTTGCTTCCTCTCTATTTTCTTCTTCTTCCTTTCTCGGCTTTTCTCTCTTCTTCTCTGGGAACACGCACGACCGTGATAGAGTCGTACATGTCATCTTCTTCCTTATCTTTCTCTAACCTACACGGCGATGGCAGCACTGTGCTTCTTCTTTTCGATTTTTCTATTTGTTCTCTCTAACTAAATGTGCATGGCAATGGCAGCGCCATGCACGAACCATCCTCTCTCTTCTTCTCTACCTCACACACATGGCGATGGCAATGCCGTGTATGTTTTCTTCTATCTTCTTCTCTATCTCACACACACGGCGATGGCAACACTATGTGTGTTTTCTTCTCTCTTCTTCTCTATCTCACACACACGGGGATGCCAACGTCATGTGCATTTTCTTTTATCTTCTTCTCTATCTCACACACATGGCGATGGTAACATCGTGTGCATTTTCTTCTATCTTCTTCTCTGTCTCACACACACAACAATGACAATTCTGTGTGTGCTTTCTTCTCTCTATTCTTCTCTATCTCACACACACGATGGTGGTAACGCCGTGTGCGTTTTCTTTTCTCTCTTTTTCTCTGTCTCACACACACGGCGATGGTAATGCCGTATATGTTTTCTTCTCTCTCTTGTTCTTCCCCTTATCCTTCTTTCTTATTCTCTCTCCGCTCTTTCTCTCTCTCTCTCTCTGTTGGAACATGCACGGCGATGACAACGTCGTGCACGAATCCCTTTCTTCTCCCTTCTCTCTCTGTTGTCTTTCTCTCTGTCTTTCTTTCCTCTAACATGCATGTCGATTGCAATGCCATGCATGAATCTCTCTTTCTATTTTATCCTCTCTCTGACACACATGGCGGTGGTAACGCCGTGCATATTTCTTTCTTTCCTCTAGCATGCACGACGGTGGAAACGACGTGCACAAATCTCTCTTCCTATTTTCTTCTCTCTCTGACACACACGACGGTGGTAATGCCATGCGTGTTTCTTTCTCTCCTCTTTCTTTATTCTTCTTCTCTCTTTTCTAATCTCTTTCTCTCTTTCGTTTTTTCTCCTCCGTCTGTTTCCCAATTTCTCTCCTCACTCTCCCTTGCCAGCTCTTCTTTCCTTTCCTCTCTCTCTACTTTCTTTTCCTATCCTCTTTCCTAAAATCCTCTTTCTTCCTCCCTATCTTCCTTGCCTTCACTCTGATTTCTTTTCTCTCTCCTCTCCAGTCGTTCACGGCGATGCTCATCACCGGGTATGACGTTCTCAGTCGTCCTGAAAACATAGGCAGTGAGCCGGGCCTTAAACCGAGTGGTGGGCCCGACCTCTGTCTAAATTTCCCCTTCTTCATGTGGTGCACGGCGATGCTCATCGCCGCGCATGACACTCATTTCTCATTCCTACCTCTCTATCATAGTGGGTAGAAGTTCATCACCATCCATGCTTTTTCTCTCTCTTCTTTTCTCCCTTTTCTATTCTTTCTCTGTTCACTTCTCCATTCTTATCTCTCTTCTTTCTCTTTCTTATTCTTCTCCCTCTCCCATTTGACCAAGGGAAACGTTTAGCACTGTCATGGTAGTTTCGTCGTCGAGTGGTATTGCCGTCATGCCGATCTGAGTTACCGGGCCCGTCTTGCTACCATGTCGAACTAGTCGTTGTACCAGGCTCGTTGGTGTTGGTGTTCTGGCATCAAGTAGTACTGCTGCCATGCCGACCAGCGTTATCGTGCCCATCATGCTACCATATTAGGTCAATCATCATGTCAATCTAACCACTATGCTAGGCTAGTCACCCGGTCAAATGTCTCTTTCTTTTCTTCTTCTTCTCTCTTCTTCCTTCTCTCAACCCTCATCTCATCATTTCTTCTCTTTTCTCCTTTGAATGTGCACGCCTTGTGTACATTCACACAAAGATAAGGTGGGGTACCTCGGCCCACTTGTCCTGTAAAATTAACCATGTGTGCGTGATTGGAGAAACAAGAGAATACGGGCTAAGGTAGACGATTTCGAACCAGTTGCAAGACTTAGGGGAGCTTTCATCGTGATCTAAGAGGGCGCCCACGCGAGCCAGCCTGAGTAAGTCCCGAACCCACCGTAAATTCCTCTCTTAACGGTTGGTATACTTGCCCTCGCTCCAGAGCGAGGTTCTAGAGAGAGCAATCTTAAAGTCCCGGATTCCCCTGAAACCTAAGACACGTGCCACCAGATCATCCGGATCCAGAGGGCGAGATCGAGGCACCTAACCAGCTTGGCGACTCCACTAGGGACTTATTACCCCTTCGTCGGATCGTCCTTTTTTGGCTAGTTTCTCCTTTGTTTTTCTGTTTTCACACACGACATATGGCTTCTGGGTTCTCTAACCCATTTATCCGAATCGGGGATTTTCTCATCCCCGCATTCGCGAACTTCCCCCAAGAACAAGTTCCTCCAATTTTGCTCCCAACCTTCCTTTTGAGCAAAGACCCAGTGTCTAGCTCCCAAGTCTTAACCTGGAGAGACGTGAGGAGGGACTTAAAGGTACGCCACCCCCCATCTCTTTGCCTTGATGGAACTTCCACCAAGGTGCCCTGCACTGGTAGCACGTCTGCTGCCACTCATAGTAAGCACCCTGTCACCGGAAAGTCGCTCGTCAGTCACATTGCCGAGGTACGTTGGAAGGCTGCCAGTCCCTTTCTGCAAAAGGCAAGAAAATTGCCAATGCTCATATGGGTCGTCGTAAGGCCACCCCCCACATTCCTGCACCACCACGGGTTTCTATGGTTAGAGACTCAACACATCGAGGAAGAGACCCTAGGGTTTCCACCTCATGCACACACACAAAGGCTCGTGGGTCATCCACTCAAGTCACACCTTAGGGCAGCCCTTGTGCTTCCTCAAGTAAGCATTCATGATCAAGCCACCTTCGGCCGAAACCTGTACGCATGCATATTCATCCCACTGCTCGGGGCAACGCCATTGCTACGCCAACCCAAGCCCACAGGAGACGACCCCTTCATCCTCCCACTCAGCACACACTCCTACTCAAGTGGAACAGGCTCCCACCTGTTCCCTTACAGACACATGTTCGTAGTTCTTGGCCTCCTAAGGCCCGACCACCTATTCAAGCTCTAGCTGACCCCCAAGTCACCCGAATGCTACTTCAAAGGGTGTACACGCGTCGCCTTCCCAGACCACTGCTTGCTCCCGACCTAGACATAGTTGAGAGCCGCTCCCCACTTTTTTTGCCCTTTCTTCTCATGACGAACATCTCAAGACATGGTAATCAAAAGTTTTCCCTAAGAGTATCATCTTCAGCCAGCCCCATCAGGTCCACTATGCCTCTGGAGCCCACAAAGGAGCTCAGGGCAAATGCCTGATGATTGTTGAAGTCCTTTAACTTCCAAGGCAGCAGCCCAAGCTGGCCCCCATCCAAGGTCCACATTCGCTACCCCATCTTATGGACATGGCCCTCTAATGTTCTAAGAAGGCAGGTCAACCTCAACCCCAGTCTCAGTTCTGGAGAGAGGTCTATTGTAGTCTAAAGTTTAAGCAAGACAAAGGACTGTAGATTCTGATTAAAGAACCGACCAAAAAAGTCGAGGCACCTTGCTCTAAGGTTCTGCTCCCTCAAAATCCCTTCTACCCTCTTCGAATCACAGAGACTAAAGAAGAGGTACGAGAATCCTACACCGTGGTCAACATCATAGAAGACGACCTGACCACCCAGCAGCCGCAATCACAAGACCGTCAAGAACCGGTCCTCACACGATCTGCATACATGAGTCGAGTCCAGTAGGGGCATGCTAACCCCTTGCTAAACGATCTGCCACGTGCGACCCATCAAGCTCAGATGCCCTTAAATGCACCTAAGGCTGAACTCCCTAGAGAAACAATCAGTGTAATGATGGTAAACGAACTTGGCGACTCACAGAAAGAGCGCATGAATAGGTTAGAAGACATGGTGTGCACAATGTTGGAGAATATTGATCACATAGATGTCGTGCGACACTCCGCTAACCATGAGGTCAACTCCTATCACTCAGATGATGCACCTCCAAGGCAGCCTCCTCTTCCTACCTCACAGGACAATTTCATCCCTCACCCCATCTCACAGGCAGACATCGATGCTATGGTGACTCACAGCCTAAAGAATAAACAACTCTCAGGAATACAAGGTGCAACGCTTTATAAAAAGTCGTACCCTTCATACATTGATCAGGTGTCGTTTCACTCAGACTATAAGAAAGGGATTCCCCTATTCCATGGTACCACCTCCCTGCACCAATATATCGCTCACTTCTAAGTGGCATGTCGAGAGACAGCAGCTGACGGGAAACTCCTACTCCATCAGTTCATTGATGACTCGACTTTTCAGTGGTATGCTCGGCTTCCCCCACACTCAGTACATACTTGGGGGGGAATGGAGAAACTGTTCCACCAGCTCTTCTATGAGGTTGAGAGAGAGGTTCAAACCATCAAGATTCTCACCTTGACCTAAGATCCAGATGAACTCGTAGATCAATTCATAGCAAGGTGGAGAGATTTGGCTGCTCGTCATCCTAATCTCATGCTTGAGAAGGAAGCAATTCAGACCTGTGTGCGAAACCTGCGACCTGAGATTGCTCTACATGTTGAGACCTCCAATTCGACCTCCATGTCAGAGCTGATCTCCAAGTCGGTTCGCATAGAGAGTTTGTCACGTCACCATGGTGGGTCACGACAACAATCCTCAAGCTTGGGAAACAACCGTGGTAATGGTAGTTCTCGAACGATTGCCCGGGGCAACCAACAAAAAGGGGTAATCAGTGCAGCAGTTAATATCAGTGATCCAAAGAAGGGTGTCTTTCAGACTTTGGACCTCTTCAAAGGGGTAAGCATAGTGAAGACAGCACCTCAGACAGGCAAACAGCACCCATCATACAATCGGGTACCCCCACCTGCAAACCTTAACCGAGATGACTATTGGACTAGACATTAGAATAAGGTTCATCCTTTTAAAAAGGAATGAGTTCCCGCACTGCTCTGACTATTGCTAGAACAGAACATGATTGAGCTGCTTGACAGCAAGTTTCCTGGTCAAGCTAGTCTCGATACGCACACAAGATAATGTGCTTATCATGAAATGGTAAACCACTCCACAGAAGAATGCTACACACTTAAAGATCTCATCGAGGCTCTGAACTAAAATGGTCAGATCAAGCTCGAAGAACTCAAGAAAGCATTTGGGGCAGCAGAAGCATCCCACACAGTGACAGTTCAGGAGGAAGATGAGGCACTCAGGATCCTTTGCGCCTTGTTTGCCATGATGCTTCAAGAAGGCCTGAACCTCAAACATCCATTCAGACTACCCAAACCAAGCCGACTGCACAATCAAGCCAGCTAGTAGCCCAAAATAAACCTCTTCCACCTAAACCTGCTCCTCAACCCATTATACCACCAAAGCCTATGGCAGGACCAAGAACACAAAAGGCTGACGAGGAAAAGGTGAAGTATGATGTGATAGGGCACCTAAGGAAGCTTCCAGCCCTTCTCAGCATCTATGATGCCCTCATGCTCTTAAGGGATTATCGTATGGCTCTGGTTCAGGCTCTCTCCAATCTAAAGGTGTACGAGACTGAAGTGGAACTCATTTAGGTGGACCCATCAATCTTGAGCGGATGTATGGAAATCACCTTCTCAGAGGATGATTTAGAATTGGGAGAAAAATTTCACAACCGCCCGCTCTTTGTGACTGGTGAGTTGCATGCATGCCCCATCAACCGAATTATGTTGAATGGAGGGTCAGCAGTCAACCTTATCTCAAGGAGAAACCTGTTTGGGATTAGGGTATGAGGATTTCACTCCAACTCACATCACAGTCTAGGGGTTCAACCAGTTAGGAGAGAAGCCGGCTAGCACCATCCGCCTTCGTCTTAAGATCGGTGAATTAAATGTTTATGCTCAATTTCATGTAATCGACATCGACACATCTTACAATATTCTTCTCGACCGTCCGTGGTTCCATGATCAGGAGGTGGTTCCATCCACATTGCATCCGTGCTTCAAGTATAGTCGAGATGGAGACAGTATACGGTCTATGCAGATAGAAGATTGTTTCCTGTAGCTGAAACTAACTATGCTGATGCCAAGTACTACTTCACAGATTCGGTGTCATCCCAAAAGTCAATTAATGGTGATCCGGAGTCTGTAAGGAAGATAAAACCCTCACCTCATGAAGATGTCAAAGATATTGGGAGAACACTCATAAACATGTTCAAAGAGGAAGAAAGACAAGGTAAAACTCCCCCTCTAACTCCCATTCATCTCAGTATGTGATCACCCATCATCCTTAAGGAAACTCCAACTTCCCTTGAAGATAAGGTTTTCCCCTCTGTTGCCAATACTGAGCCACTTGTGCAAGAAGACGAACTAGAAGTCACTCCTGAGATTGAGGAGGCCATGGGGACAAAATTCCCAACTCCGAGGGTCACCCTACACATCGGACCATCAGAAAGTCCAGCATGTCCCCATCGCACTCTTGGAAGCAGAATTAACACATTAGTCACCCCCAAAGGTTTTGCGTTTCCCCAATTCTATTAGAAAAGAGTAGTTAAGCAACATACAACCTTCTTGCTCTCAAGAGCAGGATCTGCTGGCAGAGTTAAGAAACGAGGTTCACAGACTCCAAAACCAATTGGGGGTGATGCGTATCGCTTCAAAACACCTAAAAGAGTTCGTGCCCGAGACCAAGAGCTACGATGGGCTTGAAGTGAATGCACCCTGAATAGAAGCCAAAGCTCCTCCTGATTGGACAATTTACAGCAATCAGGCTCATCACATTATGAGAACGATGAACTATGAGCCCATGTTCAATCAAACATGACGGGGAGAAGCAGCGACTGCTCCCCCATTCGTGGTCATTGAAGCTACAGCGACTTGTCATAAAACAAAGCAAGGTGTAGGGTATTCCTCCACGTCCCATTCCATGAAGGGGCATGAACAATAAACAAAAAGAAGAATGGAATCATGCAGCGAAATGTAGCAAGATGAAACAAAAGACAGATTTTATTCATGAATTCGAAATTTTTATAAGTGCTGGCATATAATGAAAGTAAAAAGACAAAGAAGGACATTCTATTACTATTGCCCAAAAATTTGTGTGCAATGAATTATAAATGAAGATGTTCTCTCAATTCTCAAGACTGAGCCTATAGTGGTTATGTTGTGTCCATTCGATTTCATCCTTCATAGTCGCTGCTTGAAGAAGGGAAATCCTTCTTACCAAAGGGGGATACTCTCCGCACACTAGCTAGGGAGAACATGGGTCTTTTCCTACCTCACGGGCTGTAATAAGTAAGCCCTCCAAATCATTGATGTTGCTTTCAAGAATCACCATGTCATCCTCATTTTCAAAACATGTGATTTCTTTAAATATCAAAGGAACCTCTGAAGGCAAAATCTCAAAATCTGAATGAACAAACTGTCGCATGAGCAAGTTGGTTTTTAGATTACCCAAATGTGTCGTCACACAATGTGTGTCAGTCAAAGGTCCGGGGAAGAGCTTGAGTAGAGGCCTGATAGAAGGATACTTCTCAATAGAAGTCAATTCTTCTAAATCCATAACTGCCCTAGCCCGTTGAGCTATTTCAGTCACTTTCTCTTTGAACGAGTCTGCACAAGGGACATTGAAGACTATGAGGTTGTCTATCAGCCTTTTCGTCAAAGATGGGAACATGATCAACTCGAAGAAAGAAGCCCGGCTGAAAAGTTGATAAGCGGCTCTAAGAAGATCACGTCCATTGTCTATAGAAACATTACGACGATCGCGCTTGCTAACCTATACAAGGAGGGCATCACGACCTGTGACACGACAAAGCCTCCGCAATTGCGCTAAACGAGACGATGAACAACTTGTCCTGAGAAGGAGGTGACTACAAAAGCTGAACCTGTGGTAGGTTCCCTTCGAGCAGAAAGCGCAACGCCTCCTCTCAAGGTTGTAAGAGAAATCGCCCAGTTGCCCATCACGCCGCGAAGTCAGTGGTGCACCCCCGTCTCAGTAATAAGAGGTTTTTCGTCCTCGATAACAATGGGGACCTTTTTATAAGGGACTTGCATTTTAGGAGCTTTCGAGGTCCTGGCTGAGTCCCAAGAAAACATTCGTTAAAGGGCTTTATCGAACCACTGTCTATGCACAATCAATTACCAAGATACAAGGCTATCACTGCGCATGAAAGGCACTGACTAGTGTCGTGCGTGACTTAACGCCAGCTGCGTTTATGGAGGCTATCGCCGTCTGCCCACCGAAGTAGTAGCGTCATGTGTTGACCAAGGCGCAACGTTGTCGCCCGACTGAGAGGCTATCATCGACTGCTGACTCAAGACACAGCGCCATGTGCCAACCCAAGGAGTTATGCTGTGAGGGGCTAACGTCGCCCGCGTTCATCACCGGCTGCACTCAAGATGTTCGCACGCACCACACATGTCACCTCGAGCCCTAGGAGCGCCGCCTAACAACTGCCACCATGATGTGTCATGACTCATGTTCGCACATGAGGACTGACAGTTGTACACCCCGCGACCGTCTACCATCCTGCGGCTATTCTCTTTCCTCCACGATTGTTTTTTATCAGAAAAACACTCCTTCTTGCCGAAAAACACTTGCGCTCACCGCCACTACTCTCCCACTACTCCTCGATGATGGAAAACCACGGGGAACTACCGAAAGTTCATGGAAATGTCTAGCGGCCCTCTCTTGTCTCTTTCCCCACCACTCCAGTGACTGAGAACCTCTGCCGAAATACGTCTGCAACCCACCGGTGTTCTCCCTTCTTCACCTGAAACTTCTATTCCTCAGTGGAAACATCGATGCTCCTCGATAAACTCCTGTGGACACCCTGCGAAAGCTGCTAAACTTGCTGGAATACCTCGCTTGTTGGAAGTTCTCGTCGAAAGTCTCTTCTCTCTCACTGTTAAACTCTCACTGTATTACCTTCGGTAGAACAATAAAAATGGGGTCTTTCCCCCTTATATAGAAGATGGTTCCCCAAGGTATCCCTCACAAAGCAAGAATACTAGATAGGCCCCTAAGGGCCAAGCAGTAATAGGCTGGACCGGGTCGGGCTCAGACCCGAGGCCCAAAATAGAGGCTTACCCCGATCACGCAATGTTGAGCCCCAACCTTCAGATAGGCTGGACCGGGTCAAGCTCAGACCCAAGGAGTGAATAGAGGCTTATTGCCGCCCGTCACTAACGCCGCGTGCAACCAATGTGGGTAAACGCCTACTATATCGCCATTCGTAACTAATGCTGCGTGCAACCAACGTTGCGCACGCTGATACTACTGTCGCCTGTAACCACTCCCATGCAGGCCAGCGTCGCTTGTGCTAGCGCTATGTACGTCAGTGACTATCGCCGCATATGTTGCTACTGTCTGTGGTTAGTACCATGCATGTCTGAACTTGATCATCACTGTGAGTATTCTACCATTATCCCTAGCAGAGTTGCATCAAATTCGTAACCTCTATCATTCCCAGTGGAGTTGCATCCAGGTCGTTCCACCTAGGCCATGACTAGTCATCCCCAATGGAGTCAGGAGGAGGCTACTATCCCTCATCCCCAATAGGAATGCCCATACTGCAGCCAATTGATCCCCTACAGTGTTAGGGTCGTCCTTACCCTTTCAGACTTCTATGAGTCAGTCTCGCACCAAGCTATCTTATCCCCAGTTGTCAGGTTACCTTCCATCAGCCTATCCCCCATGGAGTTTCATCTTTCACCTTAGGGAGTCATACATGTCCCCTAATCCTCAGTGAATTCTGCTTCCCATCTAAAAACCCTACTATCATTTTACCCCCATGGAGTCGAATTACTATCCACAGACCTATCCGCCATAAAGTTTCACCTACTAGGTGACCCACACCTTGGTCCATGCTATATAACCTTAAACTGCACAGCCTTGGTCTAGATGCATGACCTTAAAACAACATGGTCCAAACTATACGACCTTAAACTGTAGTGATGGTCTAGTTGCACGACCTTAAACTGCATGGTCCTAGTTGCATGACTTTAAACTACATAACCATAGTGCACGTCCTAGCCGCATGACGTTAAAAGGCTTAGCAACATGGTCCAAACTATATGACCTTAAACTATAGCGGAGGTCTAGTTGCACGACCTTAAACTGCATTGTCCTAGTTGCATGACTTTAAACTGCATAACCAAAGTCCAAGCTATATGACCTTAAAATCATAGTGCACATCCTGGCTGCATGACATTAAAAGGCTTAGCACCATGGTCCAAACTACATGACCTTAAACTATAGCGAAGGTCTAGTTGCGCGATGTTAAACTGCATGGTCCTAACTATATGATTCTAATTTGCATAGCCATGGTCCGCTATATGACCTTAAACCATAGTGCACATCCTGACCGCATGATGTTAAACTGCTTTGCACAGGTTCCGGAGGCATGACCTTAAACATGCCCTCACACACACGTAAATGCCCTTTACGTGCATCTTCACGCACGTCTTCCCTAACCGACCCATTCGTCTGCATGTGCCACTTTCATTACCTCCCCAGAGAGTCCATTCCTTTCATCACCCTCCAACATTCCTCAGTGAGTCTCACCCGTTCACAAAACGGTGAGCCATCTCGCCATCCATACTTGCCATCAGCTAGTGGGTCACCATTTTTCACCTTCCATTCATACATCATCCATCTTTCACATGTAACCTCGTACCATCTCCCCAAAGTGAGTCAAAACCAACACCATACTCACTCCAATGCCTCCACAGACTGCCATTTATCACCACCATGGTCCAGTTGTATGACCTTAAACTGTGGTGTATGTCCTTGCCACGTGACATTAAAAGGCTTTGCACAAGTCCCGAAGGCATGACCTTAAACACACCTTAACAAAAAAAAAAGAATAATGGGCATGGTATATACCTGAACAAGGGAACACCATGAGTAAAAATGACGGATGGGCATGGTCACAAAACCATGAGTAAAAGAGTTCCGTAAATAAAAACCTGGGCACAGTGAAAACCCTAAAAGGGCACAGTGAGTAAAAATCGAAGAATAAGGCTGGACGTGGCCGAAAGGTCATAGGTAAAAAGCCTCAAATTAAAGGAAGTTGGTGAAAACCGTCTCTACGGCGCCGCTTCCCAAGTCCAAGTAAAAATTCGCAAAGGACGCTTGGATCAATAAACAGATTGACGCAGCACTCGCCTCAACAACCGGCTTTAACCCACATTCAAGAGAAAAATCCCTGGTATCACAATACTAGGACCAAAAAATACGAGCATCAAGAAAGATTTTGACAGCCTGTTTCCATTTACAAAAGGACTAGAAAGATAGAAGACTCACCAAGAAGGCATGACAAGTCTCATGAGGAAGAGCACTTTTCCCACGAGGTCACAACCACACTCCAAAATGCTAAAGAAGGCCAAATTCAATCAGAACTTGGACCTGTTATGCTAACAAAACTGCTAAAAGGTAGCAGAGGTTATACCCACAGCTGGTCACCTTGATAAACTAAGGTACCCTGTCCAACTAAGTACAATCTGGTGCACCATGCAGACGGACGCTAACCAAAGGCCCTTCAGCACACCATCTACCACCTACAACAAAACAAACACACTAAAAAAGGCTAAAAACACCCTAAGAAGGCTAAAGTCATCCAGAACTTGGACCTGCTATGTAACGACACAGCTAGCAGTGGGCAGGGGTTATACCCACAACTGGTCACCTCGAAAAACTGAGGTACCCTGCCCATCGAATAGAATCCTAATGCACCACACAGATGGACGCCAACCAAAGGTCCTTCAACAGACCATCCACAAACAAACCCAGACCAAAATGGGAAATTTCTCTTAAGCATGGCACTCTACTGCCTGATGGGCCTGATTCTGACCAATAAGGTTTGTTCAAAATCCTCAGCTGTCAAAATCACAATTAATCCCTTGAGGGTGAGGACTTCGACAAGATCCCTCAAAAAAGTATCTTCTCCCCTAAAGTCTCCACGGATAGGCCTGTACATTACATTCAAACGTCTTAGCATCCTAGTTGCAGCATTGCATGAATCACCTTGGCGTTCACGTGGTCTTGTGGCTAGGAAGAAAAACATAATAAAGCCAGAGGAAATTTTTCGAATGTTGTCTTTGTGCTTCTCTCGAAGCACAACATTCGGCGAGGCAAGCTGTTTGAAGACATTTTTCAGCATCTTGGCTCCCCAATGCGGAATAAAGAGGAAGTCGATCAATAAAGTCTGACATACAATGGAATTCTCGATAGTCTCAAAATTTCCCAAGAATCAGTCAAAATGTTCTTAAGCACTTCAAAATGCCACCGGCCAAGTTTCGTCGCAATTATACATGTCTAAGACAGTGCAGACTAAGAAACAATTTCAAAAAAATCTGCCTCTAATACCTTGAAACAGACCCCGTAACTAGAGCTCTATTTTCGGTGCATCAAATTATTGTAGGACTATTGTCATTGGATTCGACACAGTCAAAAACCTCATGGGTCAAGTTTCGGCTTAATCAAGCACTTCACGACAAAGTTATGGGTAAAATACCATAAAGAGGTAGACCGCACGCTATTAGTGTGTGGCCTCCTAGCACCAAATAACCATTAAAGGTGACTGTTTTTGCTGCCTTGGGTAGTGACTTTCGGGGTCCATATCTAATTTATCCTGGGTCGGATCGTGCTCAAATTTTGTGAGCATGTTCATCTCGTCAAGACGAGAGTTTTGATATGTGGCACGCTTTGTGAGGACGCTCGAGCAAGGAGAAGAGCTAGAGAGAAGTTGCTGATTCGTAAATAAAGTTGCAGGAAATTCAAAAGCAACACCCCTCGCTCGAGTGGCCTAATCACGGTGCTCACGCGTCGAATTGACATGAGACCAATTCTATTACTTGCGTAAGGTCTAGGGCTACCATTGGTCCGAACTAGTGGTTTAAAAAGCGGATCGGTGACCCAAATCGAGCATCTCAAATACCCATCTGGATAGGAGAATCGGCGATCTGGATCAAAAATCGACTAAATCGGTCGAATTAAACCTTAAACAAAATCAGAAAAAAATATGAAAATTGATTATAAATGTTGGTTTTTAGGAATTCAATAAGAAATGAGGGTACTCTATTAAGAATTTTTATTTATTTGCATGAATATGAGAATATTGATATGTTCTTTCTCTACATGAACTACTAGTTACCCTTTAATTTACATCATACAAAAGGATAAACATAGAATTATCATAGATTAAGTATATCACCATACATGAACTACAATTAAGCATACAACTCATAACATACGATCTAAAAATAAAATGACAGACGGCATCGTTCTTCATCTTGGTCACGCTGGTGCCATTGATTGAATTCGTGTGACAATTCATTGACTTGATCTAAAAATGAATCATCCAAATTAGTAGGCACCTGACTATACCCACATCCTTGAGTGTTAGTGTTTTTTTGTGGTCCTAATCCAAAATCCCCGAAGCTTGTCCATCCTTCATGCTCACTTACTCTATCGTGCTCATCCCTACCCTCTTGTTGTTGGGACTCGATATGTGAATAATTTGGCTGGGATTGGGTGGCCTCAGAATCATCACCTCTCTCATTTTCCCTTAGACCCCCTTCTAACTCTCCCTCATTAGGTGCAATATCACCGACATCTCTGAAGAATTGTGGATATGTTGGCGGGCTGCTTCCTCTTTCATGGTGCTCATCACCTTCTTCAAGATCTTCCTCACAGATAGCCTCAAGGAACGCTCTCTTGTGCAACACTGGCTCCTCTTCTTCTACTGTCCATTGTTCTGTTGTGTCTGTGACAAATATTGTGTCCAAGTCTATCAGCCCATAGTCTTCAAGCTTCCTTCTTATTTATCGCTCTCGGAAGTTTAAGTTGTAATGAACGTAGACTAGTTTATGAAGCTTCTTTGAAGCGATTCAATTCCTTCTAGTAGTGTGCAACCATTGGAACGTACTTCAATTTCTCTCACAGCTAGTAGCAAGACATGTCTGAGAGAGCACCTTGATTGCTATCCTCTTTAGGTGAGGTGCATCACTACCATATATTTCCCACCATTCAGCTGGATTAAAATGTAAAAAGCATCGTAAGGGCAAGAATAATTCATAAGATTAAATATATGAATGAATCAAATATTAGTTAGGGGATAACCTGGATCCATCTTAGTTCGAGAATTCCTGGCAAGTCTAGTTCCGAAGGATCCTATAGCATCCCTATACATAGCAAGCTAAAACAAAATATTTCGTTTTAGTGCATTATTCCTCAGAAATATAACAACTCATTCAAGTTCTTACCGAAATATTAAATAATACCTCTTGTATTGCTGCTACCTGGTTTCGATGGCTTCTCTCCAACCTGACAAAAATGTATCTGACCCCCTTCCATAATCTTGTGGGGATGTTCAGGTGTTAAATACAAAACTTTTGGGTTGAAGTAGTAACCTGAAAAATATATAGATAGAGAAATGTCATTTAAAATTTCATAAAAAAATAATTACAATCAAACATTCTAATGATATAAATATATATTTACCTGCATAATGAATTGGACGTCCAAATTTGGTGTTCCACCTTCTTTCTATAATCTCGATCACTTTACTAGCAAAACTACACTTCTCCCCAATAGCTGATTTGGCCCTCTCGATACCTCCATAAATGATGCCCATAGTAGCTTTCTTGTCAGCATCCACCATTTTTAACACCGTGACCAAAGGGGTGTGGCCTCTATGATACTGGAACATCGAGACCAGAACCTCCTATTCGAGATTATGCCGTCTACTTTTAGCCCGGTACTGGACTTCGAGAGGCGGTCATTTAACCGCTCTTCATTGGTAAACAATCTCTTTATTGCACCTTCAGATTTTCGAATGGAGTTCACAACCAAGTAATCTGTCGCAAAGCGGGTTATGGCAGGCCTAATTATCTCTTTTTGCTTAGACTGCTCTTTGAACAAAAATAAAATTAGAATGGTTATATATAAATCTTGACACCAACCTCGCTTCTTGTAGAGTCTCCTTCACAATTTTGATCTCACCGATCTCCTCTAACATAAGATCGATGCTGTGTGCAACACACGATGTCCATACTAGATGCTTCCTCTTATCCATCAACTTGCGGCCCGCAGAAACACATGCACGCGCATTGTTCGTAATAAACTAGACTATATACTTATCTCCCACCTCCTCCACTATCTAATCATATAGTCGCACGTAGAAGTTTGCATCTTTTTTCGTGTTGTACCTTTCGGAGAATGGGCCAAGAAGTTTACAAACTCCTTTTTGCTAACTTTATTCAACCAACCATCACTCATGAGAGTAATACCTATTCTTGGCCAAATCTATTTATATTCTTCAATCCACTTTCTAACTTTCTCCACCTCTTCATCCAATATTGGCCCACTGAGCTCATATGTAGTTCGGGGGTTTCACCCCGGGCCCAGCTCTCTGGAATGCGTTGACCATAGGTGAAAAATATGGGCGATTGACTGCATCAAAGGGGATCCCTTTATCATAGAACCATTTTCCTATATATCTGCCCAACATGTTTCTCGTACCTTTCACTATGCCTTTGAGGGTCATCTGTTCTGACTTAGGCTTTGAGAAAAACGAGTCTATACAACCCTGACCTGCAATGCTGACAATCCTAGATTAGCTAGAAATAATTTCTTCAATGTCTGATTCCTCTTGATACATATTGCCACCAACTCCTCCATACATATTTGAGCTGGGCACGCTATACATGCTCGAGCTAGGCCCGCCATGCATGTCTGAGTTAGGCCCGCCATGCATGCCCATGTCATAACCACCAGGTATTTTAAACCCACGTTCCCTCTGGTATGTTTCATGTAAACTCATTCTTGTGGCCATCTCCAAGTCATTATTATATTGCTCTTCTGGATCATTCCCTCTTGATGGCGTATATAAACTAGCTATCTCCTCATCCATCATCTGCTTTACAATTTTTTTACCTTTGGTAGCCTTGAGAAATGCCGTCATCTACTTTCTTACATTATTAGGGACACTATTGTATGCAGAAACATCTCCCTTAACCCCTGCCAAGTGTTGCTTGAACCTATGTACCCCACTACTTATCACTCTTTGGCAGTAATTACAAATAATTTTGTCTTTTTTGTTGGGATCAAGTTTGACCCCATGTTGCCATGCAGGTCTTCCGCAGATCTTGCCATGGTTCAACTTTAAAATGTAAAATGCTAAAATTAACCTCACAGTTCAACATGAAAAATAATCACCATGTGTAGTGATAATATGTAGGGGTAGTTCATGAAGTTATATTTGTTGTTAATGTAAAATACTTCTATTGACAAAAATATTTTAATTCCTACTGAGAAAAATAATTTATTTATGCCACATTATAGATAAAAATAGCCTATATCAGCCACTACATATAGAACAATAAATTTACATTGATATAGTATCAATAAAAAAAATATTTACAATGGTATAGTAATTCACAATACCAATACATATGGACTTGTCACAAATCTTCATTTCGACAAACATGGATTAGTTCCTACTGAGAAAAAAATAGATTTATGCAACATTATAGATAAAAAAAAGTTTGCATAAGTCACACTTAGAATCAAGAAAAAAATTACATTAATATAATCATCCATAGTGCCACTACATGTATATTTGACACAAAAAACATTTACAATGATATAGTCATTCACAATGCCACAAATAAAATTTACAATGATATAGTCGGTACAATCCCAACTCGATTGAAATGATCACAAATAGTCGTATATCTCAATTACAAATATGCAAGATAATATAATAAAAATGCAAGCTCCAAGTATGGCTACAACTTAAGTATCAAGAACATACATTTTTTGCATTAAAAATTTAATAATAAAATTGAAAATTGCAAGATAATGTTATTATCATACATGCCACGATTTTTTTACAATGATATTCACTTTAATTCCTCATGATAATGCAGTTTAACATGCATTTCATGCATTAAAAATTTAAACAATTAAAAATGCATTTTTCATGCAAAACTGCATTAAAAATATAATACAGTTTAATAGCATGTATTTGTTAATGTATTTTTTTGCATTAACAACAAATTAAAAAATACAGTTTTGCATTAAAAATAAAATAACATGCCACGATTTTTTTGCAATGATATTCACTTTAATTCCTCATGATAATACAGATTAACAACATGTATTTTTTGCATTAAAAATTTAAAAATTAAAAATACTTTTTTAATGCAAAACTTCATTAAAAATATAATACAGTTTAACAGCATTTATTTGTTAATGTATTTTTTTGCATTAACAACAAATTAAAAAATATAGTTTTTCTTTAAAAATATAATTACATGTATTTTTTTGCATAAATAATCTATCAACATGTAATTTTTTTAACTAAAAATTTAACAACAAAAATTAAAAATATTGTTTAATTCCTCATGATAATCAAAAACAATTTTTCGAAAAATCACGATTTCTCAAAAAAACTGATCATGAATAAATAATAATAAAAAAAACTCAGTTCTTCATACACCAACCTAACATCAGTCATTCCAACTCAAAACTCCGCCTCAAATCGAATAAATTACATCAAATTGAATACACGTTTTGATAAACAACACTATAAGGAATCAAAGCTCTATAATATTAACACATTATTATCAAAATATTAAATAAAATCGATTAAATTGAGGGGAAAAAAAAAACACAGTTCTTCACAGACATCAGTCATTCAATCTCAAAAATCAAGCTTAAATTGAATAAATCAAATAAAATTAAATACATCTAATGATAAACAACACTATAACAAATCAAAACCCTATAAATTCAACACATTATTTGCAAAATATTTACTCAAATTGAGAGAATGGCTGAAAAAAATAAAAAAAGTTAGTCCATTTTTTTTTAACAGACATCAGTCTTTTTTTCTCAAAATTCCAACTCAAATTGAATAAATATAATCAAATTGAATATATGTGATGATAAACAACACTACAATGAATCAAAACCCTATAAATTTAATACATGATTTGTAAAACATTGACTGAATTTGATCGCATGGCGGAAAAAAAAAAAACACAATTCTTACCTGTTCTTTGTGCACCCGTGCTTTCAAACTCAAAATTGATATGTATTCCTCTAAGATAATCACAAATTATGAAAAAAAAATTCTGACCAACACTCTTACGATCACTCATCCTGAAATTTTACAAAAAATGATGCGTTCTTTCGCTTGAAATCAGTGAAATGGCAGAAACCCTAAAACTCACTCTTCGATCCAAATTTTTTGATAAACACGGCGCTTTTTAATTCGTTTTATTGACTGAAATGGATGAGGAATTTGAATTAAAGCCTGTAAGATTCGTTCATAAAGCTGAAAAAGTTGAAAATCGATAACAAAATGACAAAAAAAAGTGAAATCTCGTGAAGAACACTGTGCAGCCCGTGTGATCTTCTATGGATGATTCGGGGATGCTTCGGTGCCCGTTTTGTAAAAAGATGATTACTTTCTCATTGGGCTCGGCATGACGATCCATTTAGTACCAACTTCAAGCCACGGATCATGTTTTTAGGCCACAATCATGCGACTTGAAATTTGCACGAATCTTGGAAACTTTCGATCGATAGTGCGCTAGTTTCTTAGATGTATTTCTTTGATTTCTTCGTTGAATTGCACTGAGTATGTCTTCGTGATGTTGCAACAAACGCATCTTGATTTCGTGCCCCAACAAAGATTTTGCCACCTTGGGCTTTTGACCAGATCTTGAATTTCGGTGGCCGGGATTTACAGTAACTTATTAGCTTCACGGGTGAAATCCAACTGTTCATCATGTGTGAGGTTTGGCACAAATGTAGCCTCAGACCTTACGCACATAATGAAAATGGTCTTGCGTCGATCCATTGTGCGAGACCTTACGCTCGAGTGAGACGCGTCGTTGTAAAATTTTCTGCAACTATCTTCATGAATTGCCAATTTCTCTTTAGTTTTTCTTCCTGCTCGGGCATCATCATGAGTCGTACCATATATCCAAACGTTCGTCTTGACGAGACGAACACGCTCACAAAATTTGAAAGCAATCCGACTTGTAATGAGTGAGATATGAGTCTTCAAAGTTGCTGCTCGTGACTATACAAACCAATCTCCTTTAATGGAGATTAGCGTAAGGAGACGCACGGCAATAGCGTGCGACCTACCCCTTTTTAATATTTCACTTATAACTTTGTCTTGAAACGTCTGTTTAAGCTAAAACTTGACCCTTAGGAGATTTCGACTGTACCAGATCCAATGGCGGTGGCCTTTTGAACTCTTTAGGAACGTCTTCACCTATTATGGAGCAATTCTGAGACTATCAGGAATTCTACTGTAAGTAGGGCTTTATTGACCGGTTTCTCTTTTATTCCGCATCAAGGACCAAGGTGTCGAAAAACGTCTTCTAACAATGACATATTCGAATGTCCTATGATAATAAAGAAGTTCAAGATATTGAGAATCCTTGGCAAAGTGAAACTATAACAAGAACTTTAAAAACTTCACATCAAATTTAAAAATACTAGAAAACTTTAGAAGGAAGATCAACGGAGAAAGCAGTATGACAAAGAAGCAACAGAGAGAGAGGGATATCATGAAGCTAAAATTCAAAGCTAGTTTACAGAGAGAGAGAGAGGGAGAGAGGATATGAAGCTGAAATTCAAAGTTTGTATGAGCACATATCCATTTTTCATCTAATATGACAAATAGGTAGAGAGAGATAGAGACCCAGAAATAGAGAGAGAGACAGTTAACAATGTCATCTACCACAATTTTTTATTCTAAGGAATTACATATAGAGAAAAAACCCAAAAATAGAGGATAAAATACTCAAATAATAATGATTTTCTCAAAGCTAAGACAAATTAAGAGAATACTTAATTTTTTAAGGGCTAACTTACGTCATATAAAAAAAAAAAGTAAAACCCTAAGTTTTATTATAGAGAGAGAGAGATTTCTCTTACTTGAATAGCGTGAGAGAGGGATTGCTGCAAGTAGCTCGCACAACTTGCTCCAAGTACCTCGAACAATTTGCTCGCAGAGGTTCCTCTCCTAAGGTTGCTCGCAGAGAGAGACTGAATTGGGAAGCTCGAAGAGGGACAGAGAAAGGAGGCCCCTAAGAAGTGTGACGATGAAGAAGAGAGCTAGGGTTTTTGAAGGGAGAAAGTCGGGCAACTTTTTGGGTAAAAGTTGCTGCTCACCCATGGTATGTACGGTTGGTATGTTTAATATGAACAGTAAAAGTACGAAAAGGGTTGTTCTGACTTTCACCATTTTTTGACTTAACAAACGTGCTTAATACATAGTGTAGGGGAAAATCAGGTGCTTTCCCCACTTTACACCCAATTTTGGAGTTATCAAATACCACCTTAATCCCACGTGAATCTCTCTCTCTCTCTCTCTACGCTCCTTCTTTAAGCTCATCCTCTAACTTTGATGCCCCACCTCTTAAACCTTCTTCCCTTCTAGTTTCAAGGGGAAGAAACCTTGAGCTTAGTCTAGTCCTAGCTCCTAGCCCTCTTGGCCCTGACAACAACTGCAGTCCACACACCTCATCCCTACATAAACCCAAAAAATTTTCTAAACGTTAAGACTAGGATCACCATACACAATCGCGGTCCACTGCTACAAAGGCCTCTCTCTACCACTTCAACAACTCCAAAAACTGAGGATCTGTAGCTCATATCAAAGAATCGATAATGAAAACAGTCCCCTAGTACTATCATCTTTTATTAGGGCCGCTAAGTCCAAGTGATGGGCCTATGGGTTCGACTTCGCTCCAAGTAGGCCCACAACCTTTTTTCTCTTTATCTTTTTTTGTTTTTTTTTAAATTGATTTTTCTATTCTCTTCTCAGGCATTTTACAAAACTCCCCCCAGTTTTCATTTTTTTTCCTTTATTTTTTCGATTTTAAGCAATTTTGAACCAGTATGGCCGACCGACTATCAAAGAAAGGATTGTAAAGTAGTTTTTCTTTCGTGATCTAAATTTGATAGAACCCCTTTATCTACTTCTAATATATGGAGTTTAAACATGAACCTAGGCGGAGATTGTATTTTCTCTATGAAATTTCTTGTGGAAACAAATACATTAGTGGGATTCTTCAAAAATTTCTCTATTACAAAAAATATTCAACACTAAAAGTTGTCCTTAAACTCTTGAGCAAAATAATATTGCAGAGCGGAAAAAATCATCATACTTCAAAATCTACAAGAGCACTTCTTCTGTTCACTTATGTCCCCATTAATTTCTTGGCAAAAGTTGTTTGCAGAAATCATTGCTATTTGATCGCAAAAATTGTTTGTAGAAATCATTGCAAAAGTGGTTTGTAGAAATCACTTATGGCCGAATACTATCCATGTACTTGAAGATCATTAAGATGATCAACCAACTATTTCTGAAAGTCCCAATCAAACACTCCCATTTGCTAATCTTGTAGAAATCATTGCTATTTGACGAAGAACTTGTCTCTTTGTCCCACTTACATGGTTTTTTATTTTGAAATCTTCTTACCTCAATACCAAGCCTTTATTGCTTCATTAAATTCTTATTCTGAATCCTAGACTTACAAAGAAGCTACAAGTGAGCGTAAGTGGGAATTAGCAATGATAGATGAGTTGAATGCTCTTAATAGAATACACGCTTTGGTTCTTGTGCCTTTTCTAAAAGGAAAAGAAGATTTTAGCTGTCGATGGTTATATAAAATTAAAAAAGAAAGCAGATGACAACATTGAATGATATGAAGCTCATTTGGTGTCAAAATGATAAAACCAGCAACATAAAATCGACTTTGCGAAAACTTTTGACCCAAGCCCTTATGACTAATGTTCTAGCACTAATTTCTGTAGCATCTACACGGCAGTGGCCTATATATTAGCTAGATGTTAAAAATACATTTTATAATGATGAGCTTGATAACTAAGCTTATATGAAGTTACCTCCTAGAGTCATAGATCCCTAAAATAGAGTGCATAGACTTTGTCGAGCTCTATATAGATTCAAACAAGCTCCTGGGGCTTGGTTTGAAAAATTTTTACAGCGCAGTGGTATCAACAAGATTTTGAAAAAAATATCATAATCCAACGATGTTTACATTTGAGACTCCTCAAATACAAGTTATCTTATTACTTTATATAGATGATATGATTATCCATAATGATGATACAAGAACTATTCAAAAGATTAAATATAAACTCAATCACATAATTGAAATGAAAGACTTGGGGTTCCTACGTTGTTTCCTTGGGTTAAAAATTGCTTATTCCCCTCATGGCTATGTACTCGCTGAGCTTACGTATGCCACAAAAATGGTCTCTTAAGCATGCTTGGCTGATGAACTAAGTGAGTTGATAACCCCCACTAAATTAATGTCAAATTTTGGGCTACAAATGGAAAACGTCTCGCCAACCCATATTGTACAAATAACTAGTTCGGAAACTGATATATTCACAATTTCATGCCCATATATTTATGCAGTTTATTTTGTTAACCAATTTATGAATGCTTCTTGATCTGTTCAACTAATTGCAATGTAACGAATAATTTGTTATGTCAGGGATATTACATATTGAGCTTTATTCCTCTCTTCTTCTTCCTCACTAGTGCTTTGAGGCAGACATTAATATTTATACTCGAAAATGTGAGCAAGGATCTTCACCCCTGTATTGGTTTCGGGAGCAAACAAGTCAAGGAGTTGGAAGAGAATGGGTCCCGTCAATTATGTTCTGAGGAAGAATTGGATCCTAAGACCTTATCTCTCTCGGACTGACGGCAAAGCCATTTTCCCTCTTATTTCAACCTTGGAACTCTACAAGAAAGCTTTCAAAAAGAGGTTTGAGGATAAATAAGAGACTTTTAGAAAAATAGGTTTAGAAAAGAAATGAGAGAGGATAACCACAAATAAACTACCAAGCTATGGAGGTAAAAATAAACAGGAGTAAAGAACTTAACTATGAAATGCAAAAAAATCAAGAAGGTAAAAAGCATTGAGATAATGAAATCTCTAATACTATCTAAGCTAAGCATGCAATACCTAAGCAAGGGTAAGAAAGCTATGAAGATAAGAAGACAAGCATAAAGGCAATAGGAGAGAGAAGCCACATTAAAGAGAAGAGGAGAGGGAAATGATAAGACATTTGAAATAGAGGAAAAATCAATGCGAGAATGAGAATAAAACATTAAACAAAGAGAAGAGAAAATGAATACTAAGTGGTAAGGGGAGATAATAAATAACACAAAATAAGAATAAATACAAGAAAAGATAAGGAGACGAAGAGATTAAACTATTGAACAAATTATAAGAGAAATAAACTAAATAGCTATAGGGGAAAGAAGGGAAAGGAGGGGATAGAAAAAAATGATATCTAGGCTATAGAGTAGAGTAAACGGAAGAAGAGTAAATACCATTAACTTAGAAAAACAACCACGACAAAGAAAAAGAAATAAATGCTTAGTTGAGGAAATGAGAGAGAGAGAGAGAGAGAGAGAGGATCGACACATTAATAAAAGGAAT
>NW_006495778.1:790562-848337 GCF_000471905.2 Amborella trichopoda | reverse complement strand
AGAGAGAGAGAGANAAGAGAGAGAAAGAGAGAGAGAGAGAGAAATCTATGCCATGGGATGAATGAAAGGGGAAATGGGAATAAATATCAACTAAAAGAAAAGGGAGAAAAATAAAACTTAAATGCAAACCAACAAGAACAATCAATATAACATTAAAACAAAAAGAAGGAAGAAGAAATTAAGTGATAAATGAAGAGGAAAAGGATGAATTCATAAATGTGAACAAAATAGAAATCAATATAAGAAATAACAAAAAAAAGAAAGAGAAAATGAAGCTTTAGGTCGGGCCCCTAGGCCCTGTGTCCAAAGTCGGCACCGATTTAGATCGATTTGTTGCACAGTCACTCCCGATCTTTTGGTTTTTAATGGGAAAATAGAAATAGGAGGAAGAGGGCCCAGAAAGTCAGATTATCTTGACCGCCTTCGGTTTGATAAGATAGCTTGAAGGGGCTAGAAGCTTAGTTTTGGATTGAGGCGTTTAAGCGGAATGGGGGTTTGCTCAAGTGGGCTCACCTTGGGACTTCCACACAAGCTCAAGTTTAGAATTGAGATCAAGAGAAATTGTGTATAACCTTGGCTCAAAATCCCTGAAAATCTAGGTGGAGTTTAGGCTCCAAACTTATCAGAATCTGGACCTTAAGCTTGAGGCAAATGGGACTAATTATAGGGAAAAAGGATACAAGATAGCCTGTCGGTTTTGCATGATTTTCAGACCATCAGAGTTCTGACGAAGTTCGGAGTGGCATCGGATGCACTTGTATTAGTTTCATGTCATTAATGCTACATTGACGATCAACAACAATAATGCAGTTGATACGACCCTGTCAGTGTCTGATGCCATTGACAATGGCGTTGGTAGTGTTTCGATTGCCTTCAAATCCAATTTTGGACACGTATCACATTCTATTGACTCTAATCATATTCTGATGGACCAATAACTGCTTGAAGTTGTTCCGATTGGCATCGACGATGTTTGTAGTATCATCAGACGCTAGCTAGCATGCCATCTTAGTTGTACTGTCTTCAGATTTTTTTCTAATCACAGATGACAACCATGGTCCGTACTAACTTCAGACATGTCAGTACGACCCTACCATATCGGTGGGTACAGCCTGACATGTCAACCAGTCATCTCAGTCTTGGTGACCAGTTTGTTTCCCGCCTGTTAGAGGTCTTCAAGCCTAACGGTGTTTGGAATGGAGCTAGGCAACATTGGCAGTATCACCAGACTTCTTATCATTCTGTAAGATCATGAGGGCCTGGAGCTTGACGCTGGTTGGACTGGTGCTGGCGCCAGGCTTTTGCCTCATTTAGTCACCTACTCTGTGACTGAGGTGCCTTCGGTGCTTTTTCTTTGGACTTTTGATAGGACTTTGGTAGTTGTTGCGACAACACTAGAGCCTTCCCTTCTGAAAGTGCTTCGAAGTCAGGCTGCTCAAAATGCATCGTACCTTGTCTCGCCTCTTGGTGTTGTTGAACCCACCTGGGGAAATATTAGTTTGGTGGAGGCTAAGTTTATGTGAGGGTTCAAGTGGGGTGAAAGGTTTAAAATATCCCAATGATCTGCCTAGGACATTGTAACTTATCCACAATTTCTACAGTTGAGATCGGGGTGTCTATAGTTGCTCAACTTTATCGCTTGTGTCTCACTCGAGCGATGAGACACAAAGCACAAAGAAGTAGATCCTTACAATAAAAGATTTTGGTGGAGGAGAGAATATGAGCTTTTCATCCACGGAGTCCTAGCATCGCAAGGGACCCATAGTGCCTAGTAGTCATGCTCAGGACCCCGGAGGTTAGCTTAGTCAATTGTGCAGGACGTTGCATGTTGGTCGCTCTTGATAGTCAATGCTTAGGATCTGGAGGTTGGCTTAGTCTATCATACGGGGCGTCATAAGTTTGTCACTTCGCTTGTAGGTCATAGGCCGGTGTGCTGCTTCCCCGATAACTGTCGAGTCAAAATAATCTTGAGTGCAATGTAGTAGATGAGAAGGACAGAGAAAACGTGACGAAATAAATGATAGATAGCCTCATTGCCCAGGTGTGTTCCTAGGGTTGTCTAAGGCTGGTGATGGTTTGGGAATTGGGGGTTTTTCTTTTTGTTTTTTGGATTTCATAGGGAAAAGGTACGGTATGCAATATGTACCTACCGCAGTTATTTCCCGTTAGATTGAGCGACTATAAGTGCATTATGATCATCATTATCGGGGCCGTTCTGACTCCTTTGTTTCAAAAATCATTGTCAAATAATGACATTTTTTAAATCAGGGGAGAGAGATTTTTAGAGAAAATGCTAAGGCTAGGTTACAATTTGAACCAAAAATATTAAAGTTTTTGAAATCGCATAAACATAGTGAAGTACTTGATAAAATTCCAGACCGGGTCTCCCCAGTATTGGATTTTTTGGAAGAGAGATATTTTTGAGAAGTTAGAAATGGACATGGTTTGCATTTTAAACTCATGCGACTGATGAGCCATTCGAGTAGTTTAACATCATGTAGTGATGGACGAGATTGAGCGGTTTAATGTCATGCAGCCATGAATGAGTATGGAATTAGACTTCCCCTAGCCAGGTATTGCCAGTATCCATTGGGAATTTTTGGAGGGACATTGCCTCTGGCTTATCATATGATTACTTAGCGAGTCCGATATCTGCCCTAGTTCGGATTCAGGTCAGTTTGGCGGTAAAAGAGTGTACAGAGATGTTCCCATTGTCTTCAAATGGCATAAGGGTATTTTGATTATTTGCTAACACGAGCCCCTAAGGGAATCGTCCATCAGTTCTGACCTGCCCCATTTTTAGTCGATGGGACATTGCCTTGGATACCTTGGGTGCTATTGTGAAATGGTGAGTCATGGTTGTGGGCGACATTGTTCCTTTAGAAACATTCTGAATGCCTTCAGATAGTCAAAGGGTATTTTCCTCCTTTGGTGACATGGGGTCCTAAGGGAATCATCCATCATATCCAGCTTACCCGCTTTTTCAGCCAATTGAATGTGTCCCAAATCCCTTAGGCATTGGTGTTGAATGGGAGGTCAAGGATGTGGGTGACACTAGCAATGTCTTTCGCGACATTTCAAATGCCTTCAGATGGTCAAACATCATTTTCGTCATTTAGTGATAGGGGCGCCTAAGGGAATCATCCATCATATCCAGCCTACCCATCTTTTTAGCCAATTGGATGTGTCTTAGATCCCTTGGGCATTGGTCTGAAGTGAGAGGTCAAGGATGTAGGCGACATTGGCAATGTATTTGGTGACATTTTGAATGCCTTCAGATGGCCAACATGCATTTTTGTCATTTGGTGACACGGGGCCTTAACGGAATCATCCATCATATTTGGCTTGCCCATCTTTTTAGCCAATTGGACGTGTTTCAAATCCCTTGGGCATTAGTGTTGACATTTTTAGTAGCGTCATAGGGTTCTAGGGGTTCATGATAACCTTGGATAGCATCATTTTGGGGAGAATCTAGCTTCCTTGGTTTTCTTCCCTTTAGGTGTTGTCTTGTCATCACGTGAAAGATTCTTCTCAAGCCATAATGAGTCTCTATTTGGGGCACCATTGGCAGTGTCGCTGGTGATATTGCCAAGGCCACCGACCTGCTCTAGGTTGGCTTATATAAGGAGGGCCTCCACTTACGAACTTTCATTTTTCGAAGTTCCTTCTCGAAAATTTTATTTTGTCTCCTGGTGTTATCTGTTGTTTTGCCTATCTTTGAGCGAACGCAAACCATTGTCAAGTCTCGTGAGGAGGATCTTCCTACCCATTCTGATGGGATACCTTATCCTCATAAAATCCCAATCACCTGGGTCATGATTTCATGGCTGTGGAATGTCCTCAAAGGATCCGAGGGTATTCTCTCATTCCTCCTTGGTTTTGAGAATTGTACGAGTTTGCTCGTGACTGGGCTGAGCTGGCCTCATCCTTTTTTGTTCTCTCTTTGTTGGGATTTTTTGTTAGGGCTTCATCACATTTGAATTTTAATCATTTGGAAGCATTGACAAAGAGATTTAATCCTCTTACCAATACTTTCCTCCTTCCTCCGAGTGAAATTACCTGACATTGGAGTTGTCACGAATCTCCAGCCTTCGACTAGCTGAGAATGTTTACAATCCTCTCATAGATAATGATGACCACGCCCCTATAGGCCGTCGCTTTCTCAGTATTCGATTTACTCCCAGTGTGGAGTGGATCGACGTTAAGGCTTTGGTTCATTCTCAAGATGACGCTTCTGCAGAGGTCTGACTTCAAACTTTCTACTTCTGTTTCTTCGGCTTGGTCCTATTTCCCTCAGGTCGAAAGACCATCTTATCCGCGCTACTTCCATTTGTGGTCTCCTTTGGGGACAACCGTGAGATTACTACTATACCGATCATCTTGGCTGACATCTTTCAAGGCCCTACATTCAAGTTGCTCAAATGAGATGATATCTTTAAGGAGGGGTGGTGTTTTTGCAAGTATATCTTCTATTCTGCCCTTTTCCTCCTCTGCATTGTTTGCATTTGCACTTATTTTTCTTGCTTTGATTGAGTATGGGCCTATGAGCACATAGCAATAGTCTACCCTTTATGGGCTTGTATCGCTGTCATGGAAGCAAGGGGTTTGGCATATAAAGATGATGAGACCAAACCCTTGTTGTTAGATGAGTATCAGAGTATCCTAGAGAGCCTTGATGAAATTGATTGTTACATGAAGGGTTTCGAGGATTCGATAATGATCCTTCTGTTAATTGGTCATTACTGGTTGACCCTAGCTGATCTGAGCTATTGCTATGGGTATTATCCCCATCAAGTGCTTCGGCGGGATCGGTATACTCAAGGATTTTTCTCCTTTGTTGTAACTTTGATCGTCAACCCTTTTATCCTATCAAGGGCTCTTTTATCAAGGTTCTCCAACTCTCCATCCTAAGATGGAAGTATCACTTGAACTCTCGCAAGGAGCTTCTAATGAAGATCATCAGTTCGTGGCGCTCTATTAGTTATGAACTTGGTGGAAGAAGGCCGCCTGGACTTCTTTCTTACCCCTCCTGTTGGAAGGAGACTGCAGGCATGCAGAGATCTTTTTTTTGCTAAATCTTTGACTTCTGCCCCAACTCCTTTCTTCCCACTTGTTTTCTTTAAAACCTACTCTAGAATATTTCGGTTTTCCCCTTTTGAACATTCTCTTTGTCTTATACTTCTCATCTCGCAGGAGGGTAGTTTCAGGTCACCCTTTTCTTGCCGGAGTATCTTTTCTTTTTACAAACGGATGAGTGACCGATGACTAACTTTAACCAATGGCACTTCGAAGGAAGGCATATCGGGGCGGGACTATGAGAGGATAAGGTATGCTCGATCTCTTCCCTTTTATTTTTATTTCTCACAACCTTTTCCTCTATCTTTTCCTTTATTCCCTTGATGGAAAGCAAGTGTATCATTTACAATTTTTTATGAGGAGGTTTAGGCATTCCTAATTTCTTGGGTGACCCAATTGGGAAGTTGTACTTCAATTTTCTATGGGTGCACTTTCTTTGTTCGTAGATCTAGATGCATTTTTATTTTCCAAATGATTTGAGTGAGGATTCTAGTTCGTCGAGAAATCCTTAATTCTGCTCTAGTGGGTCGGTTTTAGAATCCTGACGACTACCTTGCCTCATGTTTTCCTTTTCCTCCACGTTTTTCTTCACTCGTTTTTTTTCTCTTTTTTTTTTGGACGGAGATAGCGGCATTTTGAATGGTGCCATACTCAGTTTGACGCCATTTACAATAGCGACAAAGTTTTGCATTCGTGGATTGCGGTTGGCACCATTTGAAACGATGCCCTGCTCATATTAGCACCCTTTATAATGGCACCACATTTTGTTGGGGCAACATTTCTCTTTAGTGACAATCCCAGCCTAGGATTAGTTAGGATCTAGACTTCTGTCTTGTCCTTTTGAGACCTTTTAACCATTAGATGGAGGCCATTTTGTTCTAAGGCAACCTGAAGTGAGGCCTCTTAGCACCTTACTTTCCTATCCCTTGAGCTCATCAGGAATGGATTCGCTTTTCTATTGAAGATGATTATTTTTCTTTTATTTCATTTCTCATCTTCTTTTCTCTTCTTCCATATCCAAAGGATGGGCCTTAGGATAGGGAGAAATTCTTGTGTATTTATGTGTATATTCTCCCCCTTATCCTGGGTGAAAATATCAAGGATAGGGGAAGATTCGATTGATCTTTAGTGATCTGAAATTTTGTTTGTTCCCTCAGCCTGTACATTTGAAGACTTCTAGCCACATGAATGGTCACAAGTTATGGGCTAAGAACTCTCTCCTCAATTGATTCGGGAGGTGATGAAGGTTGGGTTTTGGGAAATTTGCAAGATAAGGCCCTTCCTCTTAGATTTTCCATTCATTAGGGCTCTGGTACATAGATTTTGCCCAAAATCTGGGAGCTTCCCCCTCCCTTGTGGGGAATTGGGTATTTCCTTGCAAGATGTCACTCGCATCCTGGGGGTAAAGAGTGACGGGGAAACTCTCCTGTGCGAACCTCCCTCAGAGGGTCGGGATATCTGGGAGAAAGTAGGGGGTTTCTAGATCAGGTTCCCCTCGAGAATCAGAGGCGCAAAAGTGGATGGATATCCAAATTTTGATTCTTAGAAGTTTTAGGGGAAATCGTATTAACTCGGGAGGAGAAAGATGCTCATTCAAAAAGTACCCTACATTTTTTAGCCAAAAGCTTCCCGTTTCTGGCCAACCGACCCAAGTTGAGGGAGAGAATGCGAAAGGGCCGAAAATACCTGCTGAGGGGAACATCTGAGTGCAAGAAGTGGATGTCCCTGATGAAGAAGATCACTCCTTGGATTCGGATGAGGAGGAGATGGATTCTTGCCCCCCCATGCCCCATGGCGATGGGGCCAAGAGTTCGCGTACCGGCCATAAGAGATCACGAGCGGCAGTTAGAGGGAGAGTGGTGAGAGTTAGGCGATGTCGTAGAGGGAGGTCTACCAAAGTTCTAGTTGGGGACGTGGTAGAGGATGTTGCTTCTTTGGCTGTGATATGCCCCTAGTTCCTCCTTCTGTAGCTGAAGGGGATACCTATTGATAATGTATTTGGTCCCTCTTTTGATCCTCCTGATGATGGTGACTTGTCTCTTGAGGACGAACATATACTTAAGGGTTTCCTAGCATATCTTCTAGGGGTTTTCCTTTTTCCTGACTCCTCCAAGGTCTCTCCTCACGTGTAATGCTTATGAGTTGTGAAGGACATCACCTACCTCCATCAAATGGCTTGAGGGCCTGCCATCTTGGGTTTTCTTCTTAACGATATTCAAAAGGCTTATGTAGAAGGGTGCATTTATGTTGTTGGCTTCACAGCTATTCTCCAAGTAAAATCCGTTCTTCATGCTTGCTTGAATTTCATATGGAGCTAATGTTTTACCGTTTTCTCATGCTGATGTAGCTCTGGGTGTAGAAACACATTGTTGTTACCTGTCCCGTTCCTTCGAGGGATGTTAAGCGTTCCCCCCACAGTCAGCTATGGGTCAAAGGATGGCGTGAGAAGGTTCAAAGTTTTTCTACATCCCATTACACTGTGATCTTTGATATCTTGGAGGAACAGGAGGTATAAGATTGTCTCATTCTTTGTTTTTAATTTCCTTTCTTTTTTCCTCTTTTTGTCTTGTATGTTTATGATTTTCTTTATCTTTAGATTGACTGGTGTCCTTATGCGAATGTGGAGAACCCTTACTTAGTTCAAAATTCTTCGAGTATATTCCTCACAACGACCCCCCTTATTTGCATTGATATTGTGGAGGCTTATCACCCTGATCGATTTTTTAGGAATTTTCCGAGGTTACCATAGGCCCCTATCTTCTCTGCTCCTAGTATTCGTGGTAACTGGTGATACAGAACATGTTTGGGTCATTTTATCACTCAAGGGCGAAAAACTGGGCAACCTTTGAAAAATCCTAAAACTGGGTGTCAGATCGCCACCCTTCCCATGGTCTAAAAAAGGGAACACTACGAAATAAGCCTAAAGCTAGGAAACCTCTAAAATAATACTGGAACGACTTCAAAAGGTACGAAAAGGGTAGTTTGGGATGCCCGAAGGATGCTCACAAAAGTTTCGTCCCATTCTTATAAGTTTTGATATGATCAGGACAAAACTCGGTTCTCAAATCCAGCTCCTATCATGCTGAAAAGGGACCTTAAAACTGCAGCCCCATTCTTAGACTTTCAAAATAGTACTTGACTATTGTCATTAGATTCGAAATGTCGAAAACCCCCCAGGAACCAAATTTAGGCTCTATCAGACCTTCCAGGACAATTCTTAGCCTAAATTACCATAAACAGGTAGGTTTCACACTATTGCGTTGCGCCGTTGGTGAACCTGTTGTCCTTTCTAGAAACTATGTTTTCACCCCTCGTGATGATTTCAAGTGCTCATAGCTCAATCGTTTGGAATCAGAACAAGCTCAAATTCGGACATAAGCTAGGTCCCGAAAACCCAGTGATTTTGACATATGGCACACATCATGGCGTTGCCGGAGACGAGAAATTTTCTAGAGAGAACATGAACCTAAAACCATGAAAATCAGAATTTTAAAAGAAAATATATCATACTTCGCGAAGCAATAACTCGAGATCTGTAAGTCAGACCGGCACGAAATCCGGTCCGTTGCGACCGCATCGCGAAGGGATACACGTTTCGTATAGATTTTACATTCAGTTAAAGTTCGGAAAATAAAAATTTCAAGGCTGAAGATGACAAGAGTTTCTCGATACCTGGAATCCCATTTTCCAGCGACTTCTCAATTTGGGGATATGCTCAAACTGCAACCAAATTGGATGAAATTTAGTGCAAAACGATTGTTACAATGTCCCCTTTAATTTTTAATCAAAATGAGGACTTGGAACATCATGGATCGCACCAGATCGGTGGTCGAAGTTTATGGACTGGGCCGGATTTTTTTCCCTTTATGAAAATTTTTTTCAAGCCGATCAAAGGCCATCAAAATTTTCTGAACAGATCAAGCATCAATTCTACGATGATGGATCGTCTGGATCACTGCCACAAGCATCTAAAAAATCTCCTGAAGCCTCGCAATTGCAAGAGGCCCCTCATGGAGGGATGGTTTTGTCATTCGCTCAAAAGAATTAAGGGGTATTTTGGTAATTTTATCCAAAAAACATGATTTTATTTTAATTCCATTAAATTGTAATTTTCCACTATTTGACGTAGTTTTGAGCATGCTACCCTTGTTTTGTAGTTGCTTTATATAAGTGAGCTTAAGTCATTTGTAAACCTAAGTTGGGAAGCGTAATAAAAATTGGGTTCTTGCCCTTCAAGCCTTTGATTGTGTATAGCTTCCAACTTCAAGAGAGAGAAGAGAGAAAACTTTACCACTTTAGGTAATTTCCCTTGGACCTCCTACTTCTAATTCCCAACTTCCAAACCTCCTACTTCCAACTCCCAACTTCTAAATCCCCACTTCCAATTCCCTACTCCTTAGAACCTCAAACTCCCTACTACCTAGAACCTTAAACTTCTTACTCCCCAGCCTTCCCAACTTCCTACTCCCTACACCATACACCTGACCTTGGATCACCATACACCCTATCTCATACACTACCCTAATCGACTTAGGTCTATTCATCTTAGACATAGACCCAACCTTAACCCCGAAGGTCAAGACATCTTTCTTATGAGTGCTCAAAAGGAATCCTCAAAAGCACACACAAACACAACCCGGCTTAGGTCCACTCTCTCTTCTCTCTTTCTTCTCTCTCTTCTTTCTCTCTCTTCCCTATTTTCTCTTCGTGAGCGTCAACACCTTATTTTCTCTCTATGCGCGTCAGCTTCCTATTTTCTCTTTGTGCCTGCAAGCCGCGAGTTTCCCTATTTTCTCTCCATGCTCGCAACCTTCCTATTTTCTCTTCATGCCTGCAACCTCCCTATTTTCTCTCCATGCCGCAACCTCCCTATTTTCTATCAGTGCATGCGACCTTCCTATTTTCTCTCCGTACCTGCGACCCTCCTATTTTTCCTTCATGCCCGTTCTTAACACCCTTTTATTTCTTTATCTCTCTCCTCACACAATCATTCTCTCTCTCTTAGTTGTTTATTTTCTCTCTCCTTCACCCAATCACTCTCTTCCCTTAATTATTCATCCTCTCTCCTCACACAACCATTCTCTCTCTCCTCATGCAACCATTCTCTCTCCTCTCATGTTTTGTTCATTCCCTCTCTCTCCCCTACCTTGTTTGATCTCTCACTCTCGTACCTCTCTTTCTCTCAACCACCTCTATCTCTCTCAATCCCCCAAACAAATCATCCCTATCTCTATTTCCCTCTCCTCTCCACACGCCCAAATCTCTCTCTCAATTCAACGCCACCTTTTTCTCCTCTTTTCTCACTCAAATCTTCTCTCTCCCTCATTATCCCACATACCTTTCTCTTCAAATCCCCTCTTTCTTTCAACTCTCCCAACCATCTTTATCAACTCTCTAAATCATCTCTATCTAATTCAATTCTCCAAACCCCTTGAATATCTACCTCTCATCTCATGTATTTCTTTCTCTCTCTTACCTCCACGCCACTTTTCTTTCCTCCTTTCTCTCTCAAACCTTCTCTCTCTCTTTCTTGCATGTACCTTTCCCTCTCAATTCCTCTCTCTTTTACACGTGCCACTCACACTCACACTCACACTCACACTCATACTCTCACCCTCACACTCACAGTCACACACACTCACTCACACATGCTCACATCACAACTCTCAAACTTTCACTCACACACTCACATTATACACTCTCACCCACACACTCCTATCTCCACTATCTTACGCACCTCACTCACACACTTCCATTCGTACTTCACCCATCTGAACCTACACTATTTTGAGCAACTCTAATCTTCACAACCCCTCTATTCTTTTGTGTTGGTATCTTCTTCTATTATTTGTGTGTTAGACTTGGTGCTACACTTAGAACTATTTTAAGATTTTTAACTTTCGGACCGCTGCTCTAACCTCCATTTCGTATAATCGAGTTGAGTTGAAAGAGATATTGATGCTCTTACCCTCAGTCACTCGAATGGGGTCATCCTGAGTTAGCAATGCATAGAGTTATGATTCTTTGACTGCTCTAATTGCTGAGTCACGTCACACTCGAGTGATAAAGAACTTCTATCACCCCTCTAGCCTTTAGTTCAGACCCTCAATTTGCCATATTTCCAATAGGAGGAGACCCGAAAAAATATACCTTGAAGGTCATTTTCAGTGTGTGGATCCAAGTGCTGCGTAGGAAAGGAAGGGAGCCGAATTCAAACCATGCTGCAAGGATAGCCGGAGGCCTTTCGAGTTGATCTACGAGGGCGAATCACCAGAATGTGTCCCCCAACCCAACACGGCAAGGTAGGTGCTCGATCCCTTCTTTGTCGATTAAAATCCTTCTCTTTGTTGGTTCCTATCCTCACCACAAGCACACGTGCATACACATGCATGGGCCTTGTGGTTGTTCGATAGAGGATTCCTCCAAACGAGTCACCCATATCTGAGCCGACCCAGGACGATGAGAAATCTAGCCCAACCAGACATGTTTCATTGATTGCATATATATACATTTGAGTGTTTTGTATAAAGATGGATTGATCGACACCAACCATGTGCACACAATCACAAACGGAGTATCCTTTGGCTTATATAAGCCAATTCTCTTGTTTGTCGAATACGCATAAAATAGAAAACGAGTCCCCTTTATTGCCTTAGGAACAAGGGAGAGAGAGACCTCTTTTTGCACTGGTTAGACTCATCATATTCACGAAAACATTGTTTCCATCAAATAGTAGTTAGCAGTTTAAAGTCGTGCAACCATGAACTATAGGTCCTATTTCAAAAATATTTTTGAAAATTATTTGGGGTGAGTGAAAGACGATTTTTAGAAATCATTTTAAAACAGGAGTAGGCCTTATAGTTTAAACACATGTGGCCCCATGGTGGGAATGAAAGTATGCATGTTTTAGGGGTTTAATTAAATCCAGAAACTAGATTAAGAGCCTAGTTTTGAAAATAAATATTCTCCTCAAGAGTAGACTCTTACAAACCCATTTTCTAAAACTAGATCTGAGTCTTGAATGCCCTTTTTGGGGTTTTCATCTGAGGCATGGGGTAATAACGCCCTTTTTGGGGTTTTCATCTAAGGCATGGGGTAATAACGCCCTGTTTGAATTTTCATTATTCCCTATATTTTTATTTCAACTTTTTTGCCTATAGTATTTCTACTATCGCTTCCATTTTTACCTGTGGCGCCCTTGTAGATTTTTACCATGTCCAATTATTCTTGTATTTTTATCCATGGGCAATTTTTTAGGTTTTAACCATGTCCGCCTTTCTCTCTCTTTTTTTTATATATATTGATTTTCTTTTTACTTTTTTATTTTTTTTGTTTCTTCTTTTTTTGTACCCCCTATAGGTAATATTTATTAAGGTATAATGTGTTGGTGAGGTCGAATATTTCCAACCCATCTTGGTTTCTTAACCTGTAAGAGTTTTCTAGGTGTACTTTGGCTATCACACCTTTTGAATTAGGTTTGAATCTTTTCAATGGTGAGGGTTGGCGGATGAATGAAACATCTATTTCAGCACCATGTTGCCAACTTGGAATTGCCTTGGAATGACCTTCCTTACGTAGGCTTCCTTGATGAACTTATGATAGCTTCGCATAGTGTTGTAGGCTCGGAGTCGCCTCTCATCTAGAGTGACAAAGGAGGCTAACCGTGCTTTGTATATTCCATTATCATCCAAAGCTCAATGAGAAAGTATCTTGAGGGATGAGATATTGATTTTGATAGGCATGACCGCCTCCATATAGTAGATCAATGAATATGGGGCCATACTAGTTGGTGTCTTTGTGTTGGTCCGGTATGCCCACAAAGCATCTTGTAATTTCTCGTGCCAATCTTTCTCATTCTCCATAGTTTTATCAAGGATCCTGAGAAGGGCTTCGTTGGTGGCCTCAGCTTGGTCATTTCCTTAGGGATAGTAGGGGGTTAAAATGTTTTGGGTTATGCCAAATTTTTTGCATACCCTTGTGACAATATCATTTTTTAAGCTCGTCCCATTATCGGTGATGATTTCTTCTGTGACTCCAAACTGGTAAGTCATGTTTTTTTTGAGGAATTGTGCCACATGTTATCCTTCAATTTTTGTGAAAGAAGCTTTGACCCATTTGGTGAAATATTCAGTGGCAGTTAAGATGAACTTATGTCCATTTAATGCTCTAGGAGATGTCATCCCAATAACATCAAGAGCCCACCTTGCAAAGGACCATACTTGTGGTATTGAATTTAGAGGCATGAATGGCACATGAATCAGGTCTCCGTATATTTTATATTTGGCGTGTTCCAATAATCCTCAGCCATGGTATTCCAGTAATATCCTCGACGTCTAATTTTCTTGGTGAGGGCAGATGCCCCAGAATGTCCTCCTTCATTGTGTGCTCCGGTGAGGATTCTTTTGATTTTCGGATGATCGACACATCTTAGAAGGACTCAATCAACGGATTTCTTGTGAATTTGGTCATCCCAAACAATAAAATTAACTGAAAATCTTCTTAGGGATTCCTTGCTTTTTGTACTTCCCCCTTCTAGATATTCATTAATTTTTAGAAGGTGATTATGTCATTATACCATGGCATGGCTTCTACTTGAGCCTAGATTACGCCCAAATCCCCTTAGTCTTGATCTTAAGCTTTAGGTTGTGAGAAAGCCCTGAGGTGAGCCCACTTGAGCAAACCTCTTTCTACCTAAATCCTTCAATCCAAAACTAAACTACTAACTCCTTCAAGCTACCCTATCAATTGAAGGCAGTCTGGATATTCAGACCTTACGGGCCCTCTTCCTCCTATTTCTATTTTCCCCATTTAAAAACTTAAGTTTGGGATTGACTATGCAACCATCTGATCTAAATCGGTGCTGACTATAAGTATCTGGCCTGGGGGCTCAGCCTAAAGCATCATTTTCTTTTCTCTTCTTTTGTTTTTTGCATTTATTTCTCTTTTAACTATTTTTATATATTTTCCCCATTTTCCTCTATTTATGATCTTACTCGAGATGTTTGCTTTTCATTCAATAGTTAGTTATATTTAACCATCTCTTTCCCCTTATATCTTCTTATTACATGATCATTTTCCTCTTGTTGGTTTGCATTTATTTCTTTTGGTTTGTTTCATTTATTTCTTTTCCTTGTTTTCTTCATTTGGTAGCATAGATCTTCTTCTCTCGCCCATATCTCTCATTTTCTTCATTACATAGTTTTTCTTCTTTCTTTGTGCCATTTGTTTCTTAGGTTTGTTGTATTTATTCATCTTTTCCCTTTTTGATCCCTTTATGACGTGGATCTCTCCCCTTATCTCATCTCCTTCATTAGATACTTGTTTTCTTTTCTTTATTGCATTCCCTTTCTCTAGTTAGTGGTATTTACTTCTCTTTTCTTCTTTTTCCCTTATCTTGTAGTTTCAATCTTATTCCTTTCTATTTCTTTCTTTTTCTTTCTTCATTTTATGCTCATGTTACTTACCTCCCCTTATATTTTATTCAATAGTTTAATCTCTCCCTCTTTCTCATCCCTTTAAATAAGCATGTATTTTTCTCTCTTCATTGTGCTTATTTTTCCTATATAACGGTGTTCACTCTTCTCTCTTTCTTCTCTTACCTAATAGCCTAGATTCTATCCGTTTTCATTTCTTTATGTTTTCCTTCTCTCTTATGGCTATTTAGTCCCTTAAATTTTGTTCAATAACTTAGTTTCTTTTATCTTCTTCCTATCTCTTCCATGATATATTATTATTTATATTTCCATCTTATATTTATATCTCTTTATCTATAATAGAGATGTCCTTTCTTTTCTTCTTCATATTCACTTCCTTATCTCTATAATCCACTCTCTCTCTTTCACTTTATGTTATGCATGTTTAGTTTAGATAGTAACTTAGACTTTGTAGGTTCCATGCTTTTCATTTTCTCGTTCTTCTTCCATCTTGTAGTTAGATTTTTTACTCCTATGTATTTCTACATTGTTTACTTGTGGTTTTCTTCTCTTGTTCTTTTTCTAAATTTCTTTTCTTAAAAACTTCCTTTCATCCCTAAACCCCTTTTTGAAAGCCTTATTGTTGAGTTTTAAGGTTGAAATAGGAGGGAAGCCAGCTTATCGATGATTTGAGAAGGATAAGGTCTTAGAACCCGTTTCTCTCTCGAAACGTAATTTGATGGGACCCATACTCTTCCAACTCTTTGATTTGTTTGCATCCAAAAGCAAGGCTGTGGCGAAGTCCCTTGCTCATATTTTTAAGGATAAACACCTAGCCACATGTTGGAAGGTGATTTCTTTGAAATTTCTAATCAGATGCCCCACCTTTTTTGTAGTAGGGCACCAATCTTTCTTCGCGCACCTTCCATAGCCCTTGGATTTGATTTATCATAAGAAGAAAATCACCTATATCCCGTAATCATTTGATTTGTAATTCGACCGCATTTTCAAGCCCTGTTATCAAGGTTTCATATTTGGCTATGTTGTTGATGCACGAAAAATTAAGTCTGATCCTTTTGGATGAGCTTAGGATGATGCCCACTGCTGCCCCATATTCAATTTTTTGAACCGTCAAAGTGTAGCTCCCAAGTCAGACCTTCTATTTTGAAAAGGTGTTAATTGGGTAGATCAGTATTTATTGGCATATTACTAAAGAGTGCATGTTCCTCTAAGTGGCCAACTATCGCTTGCCCCTTTATTGACTTTTGGGTGGCATAATCGATTTCAATCTTACTTAGGAGTATATGCCATTTTGCAAGCCGTCTGTTGAGGATCGACTTTTCGATGATATATTTCAGCATGTCCATCCTTGAGATGAGCTTTATGGCATGTGATAAAACATAATGTCTCACTTTTTGAGTTGCCCAAATTAAAGTGAGGCAATGTGTAAGGGCCACAATTTTCTCCCAAGCCAGTATCACTGCGCGAGAAAGAAGATGTAATGTCGAGCGAGAAGGCCTAAGGATTTTTGCCATGCGCAAAAGGCGTAGGGAGTATTGTCGTCTGAGAAAGAGCAACGCTGGTTGGAAGAGAAGAAAGAGCTGCGCAGATTGGAGCAGCACCAGTTGGAAGAGAAGAGAGAGCAGTGCCGGTTGGAAGAGAAGAGAGAGCAGCACCAGTTGGAAGAGAAGAAAGAGCAGCACCGATTGGAAGAGAAGAAAGAGCAGCGTCGGTTGGAAGAGAAGAGAGAACAGCACCTGTTGGAGCAGTATTAGTTGAAAGAGAAGAGAGAGCAGCGCCGGTTGGAAGTGAAGAGAGAGCAACGGCGGTTGGAAGAGAAAAGAGAGCAGCGCCGGCTGGAAGAGAAGAGAGGTAGCGCCGGTTGGAAGAGAAGACAGAGCAATGCCGGTAGGAAGAGAAGAGAGAGCAGCACCGGTTGGAGTAGCGCCAGTTGGATGTTTGATAGTGCAGCGACAGGTGTGTCTTAGTTAAATGTACAGCCTCTGTACATGTCAAAGCCACCGCGTATGTGTCAGAGCAATCAGTGATTGCATCAGCCATAGTGTTTTCCAACCACCCTCTCTTTCTAATCCTTGGGGAACACTGGTCTCTCCTATTTTTCTCAACTTTTCCCAACTCTCTTAGAGCTCACTGCTGCCCCTTTCAAGACAAACCACTGGTAAAGTCAAGGGAAGCCCGTGAAGGCCATGAGTGAGGAGTTGTGATACTGTGAGAAGTTAAGGTAAGTAGGTTTAGCTTTATGCATCCATGAGTGTCGTAAAAATGTTGAAATGGATTAGATGATATAATGGAAAATGTGAAGAATGAATGGGTTAACATGAGGTTGAAGTTTCAATTTGTGCTCCTCAATGCCATGACTGTGTCTACCATATGTTTGATCTTTTTATTGATGGAAACTCATGAAATCTCTCACTATGAGACTCCTTATCACGAATGAGGTTCCAAGCCCAAAGTGTAGCTTCGCTAGGAAATATTAAGTGTTCTTTAAAAGTATATTAACTTGAGAATATTAATTTCCATGACTGTGAATGTTTTTGCATCTATATGTTCGATGACCAAATAGCATCCAAATGGGACCAAATTATTCCCAAATGAAAGATATGTGTGTATGCTCCAAGTTTACTTTTTATGTCATGATACTATTTTACATGGATAAAAAGATATGACCCTAAATGTCGAGGCATGACAATGTTCATAGTCGCTGCTATTTTCAGCAATTGTGGCCTTCTCTGGGCAATGCTTTTGACCTAGCTAATGGAATCCAAAAACCTTGAAATTACTGCCATTGTAAAGTTCTATGAATGTACTTAAAGTTGTATGTTTTGAGATGTTTGAAACTCCCCACAGGTTTTGAATTATGACCCGAATTTCGCGAACATGTCACTGCACACTATTGCAGGGAAATTTCCAGCAACTAAGGCTCACTTTATAATGAGCTATTGACCCATCAAATGGCACAAAAATTTCTTAAAATCATGGTTTTGTAAAGAAATGTGTGTGAGCTCATGGTTTTAGATTTGAGGCATCCTGAAACTCCCCCTACATAGGGAGCTACGCCCTCGCTAAGAGGGTCATGTCACTGTTACTTGTCATTGCATCATTGTATCACCATGCGATACTAAGTTGTCTTGATATATGACAAATGTGAATGCTATATGATAAATTCCATGAGAATGCCATAAAGATATATGAATGATGCCGTGTAAACTACACTTTGTGAGAAAAAAGAGCCACGAATGCGATAATGATGAAATGAATTAACAATGAACACCAAAATGATACTGTGAAAGCTTACGTGTCAATTCCATATGATAGCTGATGAAATGCATGTATTTTTCTAAATGTTATGACGCTACGATGAAATGTTATGAGGCAATGAATGGCCACTGCTTATATTGTTATTGACCACTACGTTGTGGGACACTCACCGGTAGTGGATATTGTGCTATTATATTGATGACAGTGTTGACCACTTGGCATTGGACTTATTGATGGGAACATTGGCTGAAATGTTATGGGACCCGAGCCCATCGGTAGTGAGAGCTAGGTTCACTAAGACATTGATGAGGATATTAGATACTAAGCGGTGGGACACTCACCAGTAGTGGATGCTACTATGATATTGCCTGCTACGAGATGGGACACTCATCGCTAGTAAGGAAAGAGATGCCGGAATAGCCCCTAACTTGCATAATGATAAGAAAGGGTTAAGGGAGAGAATAAAGGGTCGCACCCTAGAATTATGAAATGATATGTGATTGATGCATTGCAAGGTAAGGGCCTATCGAGACCCCAATGCGCGCTAGGAACTGTGTGAGTGTGTTGAAGGTATTACGAAGTGGATATACCGCTTGTCATTACCCTCCCTCCAGTGTAATGGTAGAGGTCTTAAGCAATGGGATTGGCTTAGTCGCGGCCACTACTGCTGGAGTAGGTGATTCAGGGAGTGCGTGGGTAATGATTGAAGGAATGTTTAGCATCATAATTATGGAATGAATTATGATTTCATTAATTGAAGGCTCTGATGTCACTGATTTAGAGGTGACTGTTGTTTAAAGGAAATGTTCACATTCGATATCTTGACTTGATATGCATTTATGCTAAATTATGACTCTATATTGATAAGCTATACTAGTGTCACGTATGGATAGCAGCACCATAGATGTATAACACTAAACCTGCTTAATGGGCTGTATAGCTCATCCCATTATTTCTCCTCTACTTGTAGATTGATAGTGGTAAGTACAGGGCTGGAAGTTCATGTTTGGCGGCTGGAAGACAAAGCTAGTGTTCTTAAAGAAGGTGCTTAGAACTTGTTTATGTCTGGCCTGTTTGGCTCTGGTTTTGTTTTGTTCTTGGTGGATATGTGTAATATTGGGCCTTGATGCCCTAAACTGAATGTAATATTTTGGAAGATTTTTATACTATGAATTTTGGTGTGCGGTGTTTTCCCTTACTCTTCTGCCAGTTAAGCTTGTCGCTTTAGCTCTCTTCCATGGTTTTCTCAATTTCCTAATATAAAGACGTTGAGCCCACTCCTACCTGAGTAACAAACGTTACATTAAATCACAAACCCAAGCTCGATCGCCCGCCATCGCGTACGATACTGTAGTCGGGGACGGGGTTGTGACAGTTATGGTATCAGAGCAGCAAGGAGAGGATTCTTGGCCTAAGAAGTTTAGGAGAGTCCTTAGAATTATTTTTTGGGTAGGCTTGTGAGTGGGTGTTCTTCTGACTAGGTTAAAGGATGTCGAGAGCTCCTAATCACAACGGGAGTTCCAGTAATGAAACCACTGAGGCACTCGGCGAGTTTTACAAGACTCTGGAGGCTCTGACCCAAATGATGAAAGAATCAATACCAACCTAGTCTACCCTTACACAAGAGTAAAATGACAGTAGCCTGACAATAGCCTCATTGAGATGTTTAGGAGAATGGCACCGCCAACCTTTTTGAGGCATGGAGGAGTGGAGAAGGCTGAGAAGTGGAAGAAACTAATAGAGAAGATCTTAGAGGTGTTACACTGCTCAGATGAGCAAAAAGTTAGGCTTGGGGCCTTTATGCTGGAAGGGGAAGTAGAGTACTAGTGGGACTCGATAAAGCAAGCTTGGAGCGAGACAGAGACCGTGGCCACCTGGGAAAACTTCTTGATAGCATTTGATGCGAAGTACTTCCCCGATTCAGTCAAGGAAAGGAAGGAAGTAGAATTTATTAAACTTCAACAAGGGAGTATGATTGTGGAACAATACGCCGTCCATCTTGCAAAGCTTTCTAGGTATGCTCCCCACATTATTAATACAGAGGCACGAAAGGCGGCTAAATTTGAAAGGGGCTTGCTACCAAATATCAGGAGTAGGGTGATGTCAGCCAATATAAAGTCGTACACCCCATGGTAGACCATGCTCTGAAGATGGAACAAGATTGCGAGGATCGCAGGTTAAGAGACGAAGGAAAAAAGAAAACAGTGTCGTTGGGAAAGTTTCGGAAGAAACACCGACAATCTTCTGAGAGAAACGCCAGAGAGGGACCGTACCTAACTAACCCAAGAATTTCGAGGAGTCTTTCAGGTAATATAGACAATGACAGACGCCCGATTTGTACTTATTGTGGGAGAAGCAACCACACTGCCTCGGAATGCTACCAGAAGAAGAATGTATGTCAAAAATGCGGCAAGCCTGGCCACTGGGCGAAGGACTGCACAATGATGAAGACCGAGGATCGCCCGAAGACCCAAGGATGAGTGTTCGCACTCACTAAAAAAGAGGCTAAGGCATCCACCTCGATGATCAGAGGTATGCTCTCAATTTGTGATACTAATGCTAAAGTCTTAATTAACCCTGAATCCTCTCATTCATTTGTTGCTTTCCATTTTACTCGTTACATGAATGTTGCACCTGCATGTCTCAATTACACTTTAGTAGTATGTACACTGATGGGAGACTCTATGGAAACTAACAAAGTATAAAAACAATGTAAGATTACAATTGATGGGTGTGACCTATCAGTAGACCTGATCCCCCTACATATTCAAGATTTTGATGTAATTCTAGGCATGGATTGGTTGTTTACATACCATGCCACCATCGACTACTATGAAAAGATGGTAACCTTTAAACTGCTAGATCAAGCAGAAGTACACCTTGAGGGCATTAGGGATACTTCTCCTCTACACTTTATCTCTACCCTCCTGGCCTCTCGCCTCTTGGCTAAGAGATGTGTAGGATATCTGGCTTATGTGGTGGAGAATCAGGATGTTCAGACCCAGTTAGAAGGGATACGAGTAGTAAAATAATACGTTGAGGTGTTCCCAGAAGAATTTCCATCCCTACCTCCAGAAAGAGATATTGAGTTCGAGATAGAGGTAGTACCTGGCACCACTCCCATTTCTAAAGCCCCTTATAGAATGGCCCCAGCTAAATTGAAATATTTAAAAGAGCATTTGCATGAATTATTGGTTATGGGATTATCCGACCTAATGCGTTTCTGTGGGGTGCACCGATCTTGTTTGTGAAGAAAAAGGGCAGGTCCTTGATATTTTGTATTGACTATAGGCAGTTGAACCAAGTGACGGTGAAAAATAAGTTCCCTCTGCCTAGGATTGATGACCTCTTTGACCAGCTCCAAGGGGCCCAAGTGTTTTTGAAGATTGGCCTTAGATCGGGTTATCATCAATTGCCGGTCAAGGAGGGAGACATCCCAAAGGCCTCTTTCAGAACTCGATACGATCGCTATGAGTTTCTTGTGATGCCGTTCGGGTTAACCAATGCCCCCGCTGTGTTCATGGATTTGATGAATAGGGTGTTCAGACCCTTCCTAGATGAATTTGTAGTGGTGTTTATTGATGATATCTTGATATATTCAAAGAGTCAGGAACTGCATGAGCAGCACCTAAGGATGGTCTTGCAAACTTTGAAGTCGGAAAGATTGTATGCTAAGTTGAGAAAGAGTGAGTTTTGTCTCCCCAATCTAGCCTTCCTTGGACACATTATTTCTAAAGATGGGATCACAGTCAACCCCTCTAAGATCGAAACGGTGCTTAAGTGGGAAAGGCCAACAAATGTGACCGAGGTTCGTAGCTTCTTGGGACTGACAGGGTACTATAGGAGCTTTGTGGAAGGATTCTCAAAGATAGCGCTCCCCCTAACTCGGCCAACCCAGAAGAATGCAAAATTTGTATGATCAGAGGAGTGTGAGAGGAGTTTTCAGGAATTTAAGAAGAGGCTAATCACAGCCCCAATATTAGTCTTGCCCAAAGGAAATGAAGACTTTATGGTTTATACCGATGCATCCCATAAAGGGCTCAGATGTGTACTTATGCAGAGAGATAAAGTTATTGCTTACACCTCCAGGCAGCTAAAGTCGCATGAACAAAACTATCCCACTCACGACTTGGAGCTCACAGAAATAATGTTCGCGTTAAAAATTTGGAGACACTACCTCTATGAGGCCTAGTTTAAGGTGTTCACAGACCACAAGAGCCTCAAGTACTTGTTTTCTCATAAAGAGCTAAACATGAGGCAGAGAAGATGGATGGACTTATTGAATGATTTTGACCGTACAATTGATTTCCAACCAAGCAAGACTAATGTGGTAGCTGACGCTTTAAGTAGAAAAGCGGTGGTCTCCATGGCACATTTGATGGTTCGAGAAATGAAGCTATTAGAAGATGTGGTGGAGTGAAACCCATCTCAGACTCGTAGCAAGGGGGAAGGAATGTTGTCATGTTTAAGAATGGAACCCCAACTCCTTCAGGTAATTTGAGCAGCCCAAAAAGGAGATCCCCAGCTGAAAAAACTCCTTGACGAGATAAGAATGGAAGGAAAAGGAGATTTCTTTATGAGCAGTGATGACTTGTTAAGGTTTAGAGGCCGAGTGTGTGTTCCTAATGATGAGAAGATAAAAGGGCTGTCCTAGAGGAAGCACACCACTCCCGCTACACGATACACCCAGGGAGTACAAAGATGTACCAAGATTTGAAAAAGACCTTCTAGTGGAACAACATGAAGCGAGATGTGGCATAGTTTGTCGCTAAGTGTTTGACATGCCAACAAGTGAAGGCAGAACATCAGAGACCTGCAGGACTATTAAAGCCCTACCCATACCAGAATGGAAATGAGAACACATCACGATGGACTTTGTTTCTGGATTATCAAGATCAAGTGCAGGGCATGATAGTATTTGGGTCGTTGTGGGCCAATTAACTAAGGCTGCTCACTTCTTACCGATTCGCACGACCTATACTCTAGAAAAACTGGCTCAGTTGTACATCAGAGAAATTGTGAGATTGCACGGAGTGCCCAACAGCATTGTGTCAGACAGGGACACTAGATTCACCTCCAGATTTTGGGCAAGTCTGCAGTCAGCGTTGGGAACCAAACTTACATTTAGCACAGCCTTTCACCCCCAAACAGATGGACAGACAGAAATAAGCATTCAAACCTTAGAGGACATGTTAAGAGCATGTGTCACTGACTTTAAGGGAAGCTAGGAAGACCATCTACCCTTGATAGAATTTGCCGATAATAACAGCTTCCAAGCCAGTATTCAGATGGCACCTTATGAGGCCCTGTATGGAAGAAAGTGAAGGTCGCCCATCTGTTGGGACAAGGTGGGTGAAAGAAGATTATTAGGGCTTGAAATGGTTCAAATGTTTCTGAGAAGATTGCATTGATTAGAGAGAGGCTCAAGATAGCCCAAATTCGGTAAAAGAGCTACGCCAATAATCGCCGGAGAGACCTCGAGTTTGAAGAAGTGGATCGAGTCTTCTTGAAGGTACACCAACCAAGGGTGTAACGAGATTTAGTAAAAAGGGGAAATTGATCCCACGATTCATTGGACCTTTTGAAGTCCTGGAAAGAACTGGAAGCGTGGCTTACCAACTTGCCCTGCCACCTGAACTGGTCAGCGTCCATAATGTCTTCCATATATCACTGCTAAGGAAATATCAACCTGACCCGTCCCATGTCTTAGAGTGTAAACCAATCCTGCTCATAGAAGATTTGACCAATGTTGAGCAACCGATTGGGATTTTGGACATACGAGTACAAGTGTTGTGCAATATCATTCAAGGGAGGAATCGACATGGGAACGGTAGGTCGAGATTAGAGAGAAATACCCCCATCTTTTTAGTTAATGTTAATATGATTTTGAGGATAAAATCCCTTTAAAGGGGGAGATGATGTAAGGGCCACAATTTTCTCCCAAGCCAGTATCACCGCGCAAGAAGGAAGATGTAATATCAAGCAAGAAGGTGTAAGGATTTTCGCCGTGCATGAAAGGCATATGGAGTGTTGTCATCTAAGGAAGAGCAACGCCGGTTGGAAGAGAAGAGAGATCAGTGCCGGTTGGAAGAGAAGAGGGAGCAACGCCGGTTGGAAGAGAAGAGAGAGCAGCGCTGGTTGGAAGAGAAGAGAGAGCAGCACCGGTTGGAGCAGCGCCTGTTGGAAGAGAAGAGAGAGCAGCGCCAGTTGAAAGAGTAGAGAGACCAGATCCGGTTGGGAGAGTAACACCGGTTGGAATAGAAGAAAGAGCAGCACCAGTTGGAAGAGAAGAGAGAGCAACGCCGATTGGAGCAGCACCGGTTGGAAGAGAAGAGGAGCAGCGCCAGTTGGATGTTTGATAGAGCAACGCCGAGAGTGTCTTAGTCAAACGTACAGCCTCTGTACATGTCAGAGCAGCCCCGTACGTGTCAGAGCAATGAGTGATTGTGTCAGCCATAGTGTTCTCCAACCACCCTCTATTTTTAAGCCTTGGACAATATGGGTCTCTCCCATTTTTCTAATCTTTTCTCCTCTCTCTTGGGGCTCACTGCTACCCCTTTCAAGACAACCCACTGGTGAAGCCAAGGGAAACCCGTGAAGGCCATGAGTGAGGAGTTGTGATACCGTGAGAAGTTAAGGTAAGTACGTTTAGCTTTATGCATCCATGAGTGTTGTAAAAATGTTGAAATGGATTAGATGATATAAAGGAAAATGTGAAGAATGAATGGGTTAACATGAGGTTGAAGTTTCAATTTGTGCCTCTCAATGCCATGACTGTGTCGACCATATGTTTGATCTTTTTATTAATGGAAACACATGAAATCGCTCACTATGAGACTCCTTATCACGAATGAGGTTCCAAGCCCAAAGTGTAGCTTGGCTAGGAAATATTAAGTGTTCTTTAAAAGTATGTTTACTTGCGAATATTAATTTCCATGACTCTGAATGTTTTTGCATCAATATGTTCGATGACCAATGGTGTCCAAATGGGACCAAATCGATCCCAAATGAAACACATGTGTGTATACTCCAAGTTTAATTTTTATGTCATGATAAAATTCTGCATGGATAAAAAGATATGACCCTAAATTTTGAGGCATGACATTGTTTATAGTCGCTGCTATTTTCAGCAACTATGGCCTTCTGTGGGCAATGCTTTTGACCTAGCTAATGGTATCCAAAAACCTTGAAATTACTGTCGTTGGAAAGGTGAATGTACTTAAAGTTGCATGTTTTGAAATGTTTGAAACTCCCCATGGATTTTGAACTATGACCCGAATTTCGCGAACATGTCATTGCACACTGTTGTAGTGAAATTTCCAGCAACTAAGGCTCACTTTGTACTGAGCTATTGACCCATCAAATGGCACCTAAATTTCTTCAAATCATGGTTTTTGTAAGGAAATTTGTGTTAGCTCATGGTTTTATATTTGAGGCATCCTAAAACTCCCCCTACATCTGGAGCTACGCCCTCGCTAAGAGGGGCATGTCACTATTACTTGTCACTGCATCATTGTATGACCATACGACACTAAGTTGTCTTGATACATGACAAATGTGAAAGCCATATGATAAATTCCATGATAATGCCATAAAGATATGTGAATGATGCCGCTTAAACTACACTTTGTGAGAAAAAGGGGCCATGAACGCGATAATGATGAAATGAATTAACAATGAATGCCAAATTGCAACTGTGAAACGTTATGTGTAAATTCCCTGTGATAGCTGATGAAATGCATATCTTTTTCTAAATGCTATGATGCTATGATTAACTATGATTCATCTATTATGAGACAATGAATGGCCACTGCTTATATTGTTATCAACCACTACGTGTGGGACACTCCCCAGTAGTGGATACTGTGTTGTTATATTGATGAGAGTTGACCACTATGCATTGGGACCTGAGCCCTTTGGTAGCAGATATTGGACTTATTGATGGGAACATTGGCTGCTACATAGTGGGACTTGAGCCCATCGGTAGTGAGAGCTAGGTTCACCAAGACATTGATGAGGATATTGGCCACTACAATATTGGACACTCACCCGTAGTGGATGCTACTATGATATTGCATGCTACGCGATAGAACACTCATCGGTAGTAAGGAAAGAGGTGTCGACATATCCCCTAACTTGCATAATGATAGAAACAAGTTAAGGGAGAGAATAAAGGGTCGCACCCTAGAATTATGAATGATATGTGATTGATGTCATACAGGGTAAGGGCCTAGCGAAACCCCAATGCGTGCTAAGGACTGTGTGAGTGTGTTGAGGGTATTACGAAGTGTATATACCGCTTGTCATTACCCTCCCTCCTGTGTAATGGTAGAGGTCTTAAGCAATGGGATTGGCGTAGCCTAATGAATAGGGCCTCTACTGCGAGAGTAGGTGATTCATGGAGTGCGTGGGTAATGATTGAATTTGTTTATAAGAAATGTTTAGCATCATAATGATGGAATGAATTATGACTTCATTAATTGAAGGCTCTGATCTCGCTGATTTAGAGATGATTGTTGTTTAAATGAAATGTTCATATTCGATGTCTTGACTTGATATGCATTTATGCTAAACTATGACTCTATATTGATAAACTATACTATTGTCACATATGGATAGCACCACCATAAATGTATGACACTAAACCTACTTACTGGGCTGTATAGCTCATCCCATTATTTCTCCTCTACTTGTAGATTTATAGCGGCAAGTACATGGTTGGAAGTTCATGTTTGGCGGCTGGAAGACAAAGCTAGTATTCTTGAAGAAGGTGCTTAGAACTTGTTTATGTCTGGGCCGTTTGGCTCTGGTTTTGTTTTGTTTCTGGTGGATACGTGTAATATTGGGCCTTGATGCCCTGAACTGAATATAATAGTTTGGAAGATTTTTATATTATGAATTTTGGTGTGTGGTGTTTTCCTTTACTCTTCTGCCAGTTAAGCTTGTCGCTTTATCTCTCTTCCATGGTTTGTTCCTTTTCCGAATATAAAAGCGTTGAGTCCACTCCTACCTGAGTGACAAATGTTACATTAAATCATGAACCCGCGCTCGATCGCCCATCACCGCGTAGGGTACGGTGGTCGGGGGGGGGGGTCGTAACACAATACTTTTCAACATGTGTGTACCTAGTTTCATAGTCAACCAAGGTAATAAATGGTTCATTCTTTTCCGTGGTCGTTGTATTTCCACAACATAGCCCCCATGGTCTGTTTTTTCAAAGAGAGGTATAAGAATAGCGGTTTGTCAGAAACAAGTGGGCTTAACAATGGTGGGTCAAGTAATGTTTTATTCGCTCAAAGGCTTCTTGACACTTTTCATCCCAATCAAATGGCATATCTTTTTTCAATAGCCGGTTGAAGGGTTCACATGTGTCCGCTAATTGCGATATGAAACGCCTTATGGCTTGTATTCTTCCTTGCAGGCCTCATATTTCCCTTAAATTTTTGGGAGGCGGCATGTCGGTAATGGCCTGAATTTTTTATAGGTCCACTTCGATGCCCCTCTAACTGATTATGCAGCCTAGCAATTTTCCTGAAGTGACTCCAAAAGCACAATTTGGGGGGTTAAGATTGAATTGATATCTTCGGAGACGCTCGAATACCGATTTTCAATCGACTTGGTGGTCATCCCTAGTCTTGGATTTTACTAGGATAGCATCTACATAATCTTCCATGTTTATATGCTTCATGTCATGGAATATAGTTGTCAATGCCCTTTGGTAAGTTGCTTCGGCTTTTTTGAGTCTTAAGGGCATGACTCGATAGCAGTAGGTCCCCATGACGTAATGAAAAATGTTTTTATCAGGTCTTCTTAGCCATATGGATTTGGTTATATCCCGAGAAACCATCCATAAATGACAGTAACTCGTGCTCAGCAGTATTGTCGACTAAGGCATCTATGTTAGGCAAAAGAAAATCATCTTTTGGACATACCTTATTCAGTTCCCTAAAGTCGACACGCATTCAAATGAAGTCATCCTTCTTTGGGACGACAACAACATTGGCCAGCCAATTGGGATAGTCAATAGGCATGATGAATTTTTCCTTTAAGAGTTTGTCGATTTCCTCGTTGGGCTTAAGTTCTAGGTGGGTCTTTAGTCTTCGGGCCTTTCGTTTGATAGGATTTGCCTCATCTCGTACGTTGAGGTGGTGCTCAACTAGAGCAAGATCCAGTCCAAGCATGTCATTGTATGACCAGGTAAAGACATTTCGGTATTCTTTGAGGATGGCCACCATCTTATCTTGCTCTTCGGGTGACAAGGAACTCCCGACCATAGTTATTTTCAGGTCGTCCGCAAAACTGAGATTGACATCCAACGTCTCCTCAACAACGACCGTCGAGTAGCCATCGAATTTTTGCTTCAATTGTTCGACATGGAACATGAGCGCTTCCGATTCGGAATCACTTTCGGTTTCCACATCTATTTGGTCCGAGATAGAGGGCTTTAGCTCATCACCAAGGATTGAACTTTCCATTATAGGATTTTCATATTTTTTTGAAATTATTGTCTTTAAAAACATTTTCTTTAACAAAATCTATATTTTTATTCGATTTGTTAAGATTTTTTTCATTTTTAGAATTAGTATCCTGTACGGGATTGGATGAGGTTACAGAAAAAGACAAGGGTGTGGGGCACTTCTGAGGATACCCCGTGCCTACCCGTTTTTTGGCACCGATGTTTGTTGGTGCCACCGGAAACCTTCCAGCACAGAGGTCATCAGATCGAGAGACCAATTCCGCCCTTGGTCCTCTTGAGAGGTCAGGAGAGTGTGACGCATATCCAAGGCCACTCTCCAGCTACTCAAATCGAGTTGTTTGAGATGTTCTTTGACTGGTTTATGTGTGTGCTCATTTGAAATCAGGATTTTTGAAATTCATGTGGAGCCAAAGATGTCTGGGAGGAGTTGCTATTTGTCGTGTCTGATAACTGTGAAGTTCCAATAGCAGTACTGCACTGTAATTGAATGACATCTCCCATTTGTTCGGCTGGAGAAGCAGGGCTTATGGAGTCGAGATTTTGAATAACTGCGAAGATGAACTTGATCAGCCATTCTAGTCTCTCATTGTCCTCCATGAGGGCGTCTAAGTACCCTAACCCTCTCCAATAGTATTTTTCTTGTTTTTCATTCATAGAATCCGAAACCGTCGTGGTGGCCCCTATTTCCAAAGGTCCTAGGATGTGCCCGATGTGAAAACCTCAGCTTACAAGCATACGTGAGGCTTTGGGCAACTCATATTTATATTACTAATAGAAAATTGGATATGCTCGAAATGTGGAGAGCTGCAAAAGCTTTTGAGAGCAAGATTACTTATTTCGAGAGTAAGAGTCACATAATAAGGTTCATCATATATTACCAAAGGTTCATCTATGCTCCTCAGGATATTAATGCCTCCTGACGAGTCCAATTCTAGTAGATTAACAACTTGGGGCTGGTTCGCATAAATAGTGACTACCCCTTGATCTATAAGAAACTTCAGACACTGGTGAAGTGTCGAGGCTATGGCAAGATTTTTCGTGGAGCCAAGGCCGCCCTAGGAGAAGGCTGAAGGAGGTATCTATATGTAAAACATAAAAATCTAACTATTAGATATATAGGTTCTACGCTAAGAGCAATGGGCATAATGCCCTCTGCAGATCTCTTATTCCCATCGTAAGCTGAGAAAGTTCTAGATAAGCTAGGTCTACTCCGATTCTTTCTATGGTCCTAATTGGAAGGATGTTGAAGACTGCCCCACTGTTAATGAGCACCCTCGAGATTCCATGGCCGGCCACATGGACAGTAATGTAAAATGCCCGATTATGTTATCAATCAATGTCAGAAAGAATGTCGCTATCGCTAAAAGTAATGGGCGTTGAAGTCGTTAATTGTGCGATCATTCCATTGAGTTGTTCAGGTCTAGTGTTAGGCATCACGTGCACTTTTTAGAGAACATTCTTAATTTGGCGCAAGTGAATGGGAGAACTCTTAAGAAAGTCTAAGTTAGATATAGAAGCAGAGATCCTACCTATGTGTGCCGAGAGGTCATAGATGTTAAGGAGACTAGTGGTCGCCCCCTCTTGAACTAGTTGAGCATTAGGAGTTGGATCATTGTGACTGATTGCGGCATAGGGGTAGGATTCCCTATCCTTTCCTATAATGTATCTGCTCTGAGTCAAGTTGGCAATGTCTTGTAAGTGAAGTGATGATCCCATCGATAAGGGTGTAGGAGGGTTGGTCTTTGATCCATGTGTCAAACTCCTCATATTCCCCTTACAGTTGGATCGTTTTTTGAACAAGGTACCCCTCTTCAACTCTGATTAATGCCAAGCTATTAGGAGATGAACAATTGCCTTGTTCAGGTTCTTCTTTAGGGGTAATTTCAATGTCTTGTGTGACGAGGATTCCTGAAGGGAAAAATCCTCCAAGATCTCTAGAGCGACTGTGATTATAATGTCTTGATGCCATGTCTAAGGTTCTAAAGGGAAATCGATCCCTTGGTCATTCTGAATGGTGGCATCGAGATATCTTGGAGAGGTTCTTGAGGGGCAGTTTCCCTTGGAATTATTGGTGTAGCCGGTATTATGCATGGGAAGATAAGTAGAGACAAGCCTATAGTGTACAAATCTTCATGGATGGTAGAGATCGTGGCCTTTCCTCTTGGATCTGATGTCGAAACTTTGATGGTTGTAGGCGATGGCGCACTTGGCTAAGGATCACAAGTCGGCAATGGCTCAACATAGATCCCCATATTTTAATTGGCCCCTTTCATTGGCTCACCATGTTTCACCACTTTAATGACTCCTTTTTCTATCAGATTTTTTATTTAATGTTTTAGAGTGATGCAATCCTGGGTATTGTATTGGTGATGTTGATGCCACTCATAGTATTTTCTTTCCATCATCTCATATGGGAGTGGAAAAGGAGGCAGAAGAATCAAATCTCCTTCCTTCAGAAGTTGTCGAAGTACTTCGAACAAAGGTTGTTAAAACGGGGTGAAGCATCTTTACGATTTGATGGGCTAATTGTATGGTTTGTACTAGTTTCTTCACCCCTCCCCCGCCTGTTTTGGTTTCCTCACTGATCTTGGCCAGCTGGTCGATCCTGATTAGTCAAATTCACCTGGTGGAGGATAATCCGATTTACCTCCCCAGCTTCTTGTTGTTTGGCCCTATGGACCTTTCTCAAGGCTTCATTGATTTTCTAATTTTAACTCGGCCTAATACCAACCATCTAAGATTTAGTTCTCTCGTATAGCATGATCTTATCCAACATAATGTTGAACATCAGAGGGACACTATCGTGACTGAAGAAGGTCTTATATTCATTGTTGGCGTTCTCCAATATCATGCTGATTTTGGCATGGTTTGATAACGGGCATTCTGTAACCTTCGAGGTCATGGCATAGAACCAATCGATGAAATCAATGAATGGTTCGTCCAATCCTTTCTTAAGGGCGACTGGTTCCCCTAATGAGATCGGTCATGGTTTCTTAGTATCGAAAGGGGTGACAAATCTCTTAAACATATCTCAACATGAAGCCTCAGGATAGTCCCCGAAAAATTTACGCGATGGTGTCTCTTGCGAGACTGTGGATGAATGTCGCTTTAAGGGGGACCGACCTATGTTGGATTGCTAGTACGGCTAATAGATAACCGGTTACATGAAGTCGCGGTTCTCCCATGCCATTAAAGTGATTTTAGAATTTTGGTGATAAGAAGTTCATTGGTAGGTCAGCGAATCCATCTAAGTAGAACTCGTCATAGGGCCCGATGAGAGTTGGATCGTCGACCCCCATCTTTTGTAGCGATGTGCGCATGATTTTCATCTGACCTTCCAGGGATTCATATTTCAAGTCAACTTGTACAGATGATACCCAAGGGTTACTTCCTAAAGTGACAACTTGACGTGGTGGGTGCAAAAATGGCAAGTATGTCGGTGCCATGGGAGGAGCTGGCTTGGGTTGAGGGTTATAAAATTGGCACGAGGCTTCGAAGATGGGCCGACTCAAGACCATCCCCGGATCGGGTTGTGCTGGACCACGTTGAGGGGGTCCTAGATTAGGTTGGGCCGAGAAGTTGTCTACTTATCCTAGGCTAGGGTTCCTTATGGCTTGGAGAACAGCTTGAGCTATCCTAGCTAGATCTACAATGTTTTCTACCACAGGTTGGCTTGCCCCTAGAGAAAACTGGGCCATACTAAGGTTAGCTGCGAGTCTTACACTAATTTGGGAGGCTCTAAGCTGAGCTTGGTCAGTCCTACAGCTACTGTGGGCACTAGAGGATCCTGTGGCACTACCACTACCAGAATTCTCTAAAGTGGGAGGATGTGGAGCTACTGGTATGGAAGGATCACCTATGCTAAAATGACCGGCTTGACAACCGTTGAAGGCACATATCCTATCTTGCGTTCAGTGTCGGGACGGTGGTAATACTTCGACTTGTTGGAGAACTACATCCGGCCTAACTCCTTAACAATTTAGGGTGCTTCGGATAGTGCAAACTTAGTGACCCCTATTGTCGGACTGACGGCTTCGTTGGTCTTTGAATTGATGACTAGGTGACCTAACCACGGGCCTAGGCAGAGGCTGGGTTCCATAGTCCCACGGGATAGCTACGCGTTGTCTCGATGAACAGCCGGACGATGTACCCGACCTTTGGTATGAGTTGGCAGTCGACTCAATGTCCGACTCTCTCACCACCATACTTGGGTCATAATACATCTCTCTATTTAGGCAAACAAATCAAGCATAAAGACATGGGTACCTCTAAACCACATGAAGGTAAGGCCAGGCTTAGAGTTCCTTCCTTGGGTAATGCTTAGTTTAGAAACAAGATAAGGTATCAGGGTACACCTACCTTTGGTTCGTCCTACTCCTATAAGCAACCATGGGTCCAAAGTATTGTGGGGTGATCTTAAAGGCCAAGTATATACAGAGGGTGCCCTCTCGTTGAGGGCCCACGATCCCAGCTGCTCTTCCTATAGGAACTAGGTGCCTACTCCAGAAACATTAATGTCAGATGCAGGTTTTCTTTAAAACTGAGTTTGGAAGATGTTTGACATTCGTGTACTCGGTTGCATAAGTGTCAGTGTGGTAAATCAGCATGCATGCATGTGATTAAGTGTGTCAAACAATCAATAAGGTGCTCAAACAAAAATGAACACAAGATGCTTAATTGCACCGAGTGGGGTGCGCTTCGAATAAACGAACCAGATCAAAGCGCAGTGAAAGTGAAGGAGTAGGGCCCTGGAAAGGACTAAATACCAGGCACCCAAAGTGTGGTTCAAATGAAGAGTGCAACTTATGTCGACTCAGGCACGCTTAGAGTCAGGTGTAGCCCTAGTCAGGGCGCAATGCTAGGTTGAGGGAAGAAGCTTCCTCAAAAACAGGGATCTTGAGGAGGTATGAAGAGGAAGGAAAGTGATAAATCTACACTGAAAAAATCATCAGAGACAACAGAGGTCTGGCGTTGATGTCAATGCCGTTAGCACAGCTGGCAACACTGCCAAAGAATTATGGTTTCGGAGCCACAAGTTGAGGATCAGAGGAACAAAATTCTGGAAACACTGAGAATGTCCCTGAAGACAGTGCAAATGTCATCAAAACTTTGTCCTTTGAAACTCAATGAAAAGGGTCATACATGCCAACAGCAAGCATGTAAGTGCGAGAGGACTTTCTGGAGTCATAGAGACTTAACGCAATGACACTGCCACTAATGTTGTTATTTGAGCTTCTAGAAAGTGCACAAAGGGGAAGCCGAGACGGGCAAAACTTGTTGAGGGTGGTTTTGACATCTCCCTTGATAACTTTTGTCAGCTTTGGGCCCTGAAAAGAAATGAAAGCTCGCAACGAGCCTGGATGAGTTCCGAGTTGATGGCGGCCTTTCGAAACTAAGGATTGAGAGGTCACTTCAACGGTTGAGATGGAAGGGAAGCTTGACATGCCCCACACTGGACGTTAGACCGTTTATACTCGAAAATATGGACAAGGAACTTCGCCTCTACATTGGTTTCAAGTGCAAACAAAGTAAAGAGTTGGAAGAGAATGGGTCTCTTCAAATTACGTTCCGAAGGAGAATCGGATCCTAAGACCGTATCCCTCTCGGACTACCGACAAAGCAGGCTTCACTCCTATTTCAACCTTGGAACTCAACAAGAAAGCTTCGAAAAGGGTTTTAAGGACAAAAATGAGACTTTTAGAAAAATAGGTTTAGAAAAGGAACGAGGGATGATAACCACAAATAAACTACCAAGCTAGGGAGGTACAAATAAACAAGAGCGAAGAATCTAACTATGAGATGCAAAAAGAACAAGAAGGTAAAAGTATGAAGATAATGAAATAAAAAATACTATCTAAGCTAAGCATGTAATACTTAAGCAAAGGCAATACAGATTTGAAGATAAGAAGACAAATATAAAGGGAATATGAGAGAGAAAACTATATTAAAGAGAAGGGGAGAGGGAAAGGATAAGACATTAGAAATAGAGGAAAAACGAAGGAGAAAATGAGAATAAAACATTAAACAAAGAGAAGCAAAAATGAATACTAAAAGGTAAGCGGAGATAATAAATAACATAAAATACGAATAAATACAAGAAAAGATAAGAAGAGTAAGAGGCTAAACTATTGAACAAAATTTAAGGGAAATAAACTATATAACTAAAGGGAAAAGATGGAAACTGAGGGGATAGAAATAAATGAGATCTAGGCTATAAAGTATAGGAGAAGGAATGGAAGAATAAATACCATTAACTAAGAAAAATAACCACAATAAAGAAAAGGAAATAAATGCTTAGTTGAGAAGATGACACAGAGAGAGAGAAATGGATCTACACTATAAAAGGAATGAAAGAGAAAGAGAAATAAGTACACCAAACTATAAGAAATAAATGTTACAAAAGAAAAGGAAAATCATCATTTAATAGAAAAGAAAAGAGAGAGAGAGAGAGAGAGAGAGAGAGAGAGAGAGAGAGAGAGAGATCTATGTCATGAGATGAATAAAAGGAGAAAGGCGAATAAATATCCAACTAAAAGAAAAAGGAGAAACAGATAACTTAAATGCAAACCAACAAAAGCTCTAAATACAACATTAGAACAAAAAGAAGGAAGAAGAAATTAAGTGATAAATGCAGATGAAAAGGAGGACATCATAAATGTGAACAAAATGGAAATCAATGTAAGAAATAACAAGAAAAAGAAAGAGACACTGATGCTTTAGACTAGGCGCCCAGGCCCGACGCCCAGAGTCAATGTCGATTCAGATCGATTTATTCTACAGTCAATCCCGAACTTTCAATTTTCAACAAGGCAAATAAAAATAGGAGGAAGAGGCCCCATAAAGTCCAATTATTCGGACTACCTTCGGTTTGATAAGGTAGCTTGAAGGGGCTACAAGCATAGTTTTGGTTTGAGGGATATAGGAGGAATGGGGTTTGCTCAAGTAGGCTCAACTTGGGGCTTCTTCACAAGCTCAAGTTTAGAATCGAGATCAAGGGAATTTGGACATAACCTAGGCTCAAAATCCTTGAAAATCCAGGAAGAGTTTAGGCTCCAAAATTATTAGGATCCTGACCTTAATCTTGAGGAAAAATAGGTTAGTCATAGGCGAAAAAGACCCAAGACAACCTGTAGGTTGATTTTGTGTGATTTTTGAACCATTAGAGTTCTGGCGACGTTTGGAGTGGTGTCGGCGATACTTGGATCAGCACCATGTCATTAATGCTGCAATAATGATGGTCAACAAATATTAATTGCTCATTAATGCGGTTGATACGGCCATCTCAGTGTTTGGCATCATTAGCAAGGGCGCCGGCAGTGTTTTGACTGCCTTCAAATCCTGTTTTGGACACGTCTCATTCTAACGACTTTGGTTTGGTTCGGATGGATCAATCACAGTTTGAAGCTACTTCGAGTGGCCCCAACGACATTTGTAGTATCATCAGACGCTAGTTGGCATGCCATCTTGGTTGTATTGTCTTCGGATTTTCAACCAATCACAGGTTGACAACCATGGTCCATATTGGCTTCTGACATGTCAGTACGACCCTACTATGTCGATGGGTACTGCCTGACATGTCGACAAGTCATCGCAGTCCTGTCGGTGAGGATGTTTCTCGCCTGTTGGAGGTCTTCTGGCCTGGCGGTTTTTGAAATGGAGCTAGCGACATTGGCAATGCCACCAGACTTCTGGTCATTTTGGAAGTTCATGGGGACTAGCGCTGGCGCCACTGAGAATGGCATTGAGCTTCTACACCTTTTGATCGTGTACTTTGTGACAAAGTTGTCTTTAGTGCTTTGTCTTAGGACTTTTGGTAGGGCTTTGGTGGATGTTGGGGCAACACTAGATCCTTCCGTTCCGAAAGTGCTTCAAAGTCAGGCTGCTCTAAATATGTCTTGCTTTGTCTCACCTCTTGAATCCTTTAATCCCACCTGGGGTAATGTTGGTTTGGTGGAGGCTAGGTTTACAGGTAGGGTGAGTGGTTTAAAATATCCGAGTGGTCTGCCTAGGACATTTCAACCTATCAAAAATTTCTCCAGTCGAGATCAGGGTGTCTTCAATTAACTCAGATTTTATAGGAAATTTGATTGACTGAAAGTCCACTATTGGATTCTGCATTTTTCTAGGAGATTTTCTTAAATCGTGGAACAGCGAAAAACTAAAATGCATTGGCCAATCTACAACTGAAGCTGAATATAGGGCAATGGCACAAATCACAACTAAGATTATTTGTCGTCATTTTAATACTTCTATACCATTACATTGTGATAATGAGTGCATCATTTATACTTTAAAAATCCGGAGTTTTATGAATGTATCAAACATATTGAAGTTGACTACCACTTTGTTTAATAAAAATATTTGACTGACACTATCTCTCTCCTCTTTGGAGTAACTCGCCGACTTTTTTACCAAATCTAATTCTGCACATCATTTCTCGCAATTTGTCTTTAAATTCTTCATGATTACTTTCAAAACATCTCAAGTTTAAAGAGGATTGTGAACAAATAGAAATTGTAGATAGCCTGGTGTGGGAAAATATAGAAATTGTATATTGCATAAGAACACATATAGAAACTAGGTAATTATATACTGCACGTACACCCAAGTATACCTTTTTTGCACATGCCTCTTCAATTGTTTATATCATGTAGTCTAATACAATTTTCATCATGGAATAGAGTACAATTCCTTCACATAGGTCAAATAGACCCAGGAGAATAGATTAAGCACTAGAAGCAAATATGTAACGCCAAAAGGAGGTTACTCACTGTTGCTTTGTGGTGCTTACAAAGAATGCAAATATCCATTAGGCAACTCTCAGATTGAGTTCGTCAATAACGAGGGGATTATTGGCTAGGAGAAGGCCTAGAGTTTCTATGACCCAGAAAGTTCTATACGCTTAGCCATTGGGTTATGGCTTCTTTATATGTAACGAAAGAATAACACGAAGTTCCCAAGAACCTACATTTGGGATCTAGTGCTTGGATGAGCACTCATTGCTGATGAATAGGTGCTAGAACTTAAGAAAATTGTGTCAAATCCAAGAAAACATAGTTATTTCAAATTTTCTCAATTGACAATGCCAACTCTCTATATTCCAGGTTGATTTGTCTCGATCTCCAGGCATGATTATTCTACTATAGAATTTGGCCAATATGTGGTAACGAGTAACTTAGCTATAAACACCTAAGATTTGGCTCAAGTTTTATACATGATTTAAGCAGTTCCTCTATTGCAAACCATAGGCAAAACTCCCAATCACCCATGGGAACCCTCTAGTACACTGCAATAGTTCCTAGATGCCAAAAGAGACCATACCAACAACCTATACTTCCTGTAGGATTCACCCTAGGAAAACTTACTCATTTGTGTATCATACCTATTCCATTTGTAGGGAATAAAAAGAACCTTCCAAAGGTCCAATAATCACTCTTCCAATATACAGTTTGATCATTATGGGCGAAATACTATACAATATGTGAAATTACCATCTAGTCACAAGTTACATATTTCCACATCAGCCCCTTACATGTTTTCTACTATAACTCAACAGGCATTTGGAATCCTAATCCCATATTTTTTTTATTCCTAAGACGCCTAGCTTCTAAACTTTATCATATTCATTAGAACACTAAAAAAAACTCATAAACTCTTAGTTACTCTAAGGGATCTCCAAGAAAGCTTCAGGAGGTTGTATAAAGAGAGCTCGCATAACTTTGAGAGCTCTCCAAACTCTATAAGATGGAGACAAAAACCCTAATTTCAACATCCCTTGACCTACACCATGTTTAGAGAGTCCAAATTCATCTTCAGATCAGCCCTAGGTTATTCCTAAGCCTTTGATCGGACCTAGGTTAGTGTAAGCCCTAGGTCAACTCTAGTTCATCCCTAAGCCCTATATCAAGATCTGGATCCAGATTTAAGCCAAGGAACTCTATATCTAACCCTAAGTCTAACCCTCAAGAACCTTAATATTACTCTATTCTCAATTAGATTTTGGTTGGTATTCGCACTAGCACCATCAACTTCAGGGATGTTCCCACCACAATGCCTAAAATTGTCATTCATTCATATTTGGTTCATCAATTTCTCCTTGGATATTGTCTTATCTTTACTTTGGTTTCTAATTATTTTACTCCTTTTCTTTCATTTAACTCGTATATTTTCTTCCTATGATTACTTATTGAGTCACCTTTTGGTTAAATGTTTTAAAAAACTTGATAGTACGACATATATGATGTGTTATGGGTACTAATGCACAAATATACTTTTGGTGGTTTCCTTTTCTCTACCTTATGAGTTCTCTAGGAAAGGGACTTGTGAATGTTGTAACATGTGTGCCAGCCCCACATATGAACTAGCATGTACAAGCCAGATTTGTGCTATAAAAGGCCGAACAAAGGTGGTTGCCGGATATAACATAATTGTATTGTTACAGTTACGTCATTTACTATAATGTATATGGCTATTTCTGTCAATGCTCGAGATGTAACATTATATATCTATGTTATAAAGCAAATTATGTATGAACTATATTGGAAGGGGTCTATTACCATTTGATGTCGAATATGCTCGATATTACGAGTACCACCTCCTGTTCGGTAATGAAAACATCGGACATAAGCTATTCTTTTTTAGTTCTTTGTTGTCCGATGTTTGAAATACTGTACAACTGTCTGATATCCCCAATACCTAATGAGATCTCTCTTCCCATCATTTCTCTTCTTTCGCTGGCAAAGTTGGCTTGGCAGTGGGGTTGGTCCTCAAGCTATTCTTTGTCTGAGATAGTGCACCATGAGGTCATGCGAGGTTGGACTACGTACTTGAAGACCAAATATAGCATGTTGTGATCCTTTGCATTCAGTGGATGCTGACAAGCGGTGTGCGCCATATCAGTCATGTAACGTCATAGCACTTCGCCTCCTTGGCGAACTTCGCCATGAAGACCTTCACCTTGCATTCAGTTTCGTTGAGACCACCATGATGGTTGTTCTGTTCTTCCTGTTTCTTGATTCAATTAGTAGCTGCTGGGTCTCTGCCTTTTAAGAGAGAGACAAAGACAGGGAAGTATTGTGAGTCAAGTATGGAACAAGGAGTTTAAATGAGAGAGAGATTTTTGTTGGCCTTTCTTGGGCCAGAAAACGATAAAAGCCCCCACAGATGGGAAAAAGGTCACAGAATGCCCAGAATATTTTTTTATTGGCGCCCAATAATTTCAGTTGTGAAACTGAGATAGTGGTAATTTTCAATGACGACTACTGTGATTTCATACTCTATGAACCTCAAATTCAAATATTTGAGAGAGTAGAAATCGAAAAATGTTCGAAAATGCCCGAAATATTTTGAACGGTGCCCAATAATTTCAATTGTGAAACCAAGATAGCAAAGTTTCTTCAATGATAACTACTGTGATTTCGTGAGCCTCAAATTCAAATATTTGGAAGAGTAGAAATATATAGGGGAAGAGAAGGCTCGCTGGGTATTGGGGATATTAGATAGTTGTCTGGTATTTCGAACACCAGACAACAAAGAAGAAGGAAAGAATACCCCCTATATCTGATATTTTCATTGTCGGGTAGGGGACAATTTAGAAAAAAATAAAATAAAATAAAATAAAATACCACGCCAAGAAATGATTATAGACCCCTCCTAATATGGTATGCACTTAATTTTCTCTATATTATATTGCAGGACTTGGGTCATTTCTTAATGTGTATTTCATGGTAGAAGATTGTGCATGTCTTCTCTCTTCTTCTATATATTTTTCATGATATTTTGAATATGCTCTCAACGTGATCAACTTCTATCAAGGTAATTCATATTTCCTTCTTCTTGAAGATTCATTATCTCTCTCTTGAAAACCCTACTTTTTTTTTTCGTCTTTACCTTCTCGTTTATCATCCTCATCCTCCACTCCTAAAATCCTAATCTTTCTTTCTCAGATTTCCTCTATATTGAGGTAACTACTGTTCATTTTATTGTTTATGCTACCATCTGAAATTTACGATACTCCTCTTTGCAACCTATTTTATATCTCAAACAAAAGCAAAACAAAAAAAAAATCTTAACTATTCTTCTCTTTCTCGATTCTCAAAATCTATTCCAAAACCCTAACTTCTCTTCTATCTTTTGCTCATCAAAACTAAATTTTTGTTTTTATTTCCCTTCCTTCTTCTTATTTTATCTCTCTTTCTTTGTTGGTCTTTCTTTTATGTTAACGATGGCTCCTCTACTTCTATTGGTCTCCCTAATCCTCAATACATACTTGTTAAACACAACACGTCAAACTATTAAAAGGTTTAGATCTAACTTTCATAAGATACCAACTATTGTTAGAGCCCATTAATGGATCGTCAAAGCCTCTAGTTGAATTTTTTACAAAAAAGAGTTTAGCGGAGATGAAACAACTAAGAAAATTGTTCAATCCAACATGGTTTATGATGATTGTGCATCTAAGGGCTAGAACTTTATCAATTGGATTTCTTCCGCTCTTTTAGAGAAACTTATTCATCAAGTAAACAATTTATTGACTGTTGTAGCATTATGGGAGGCCCTTCATGACTTATTTTCTCAGGAAACAAAAGCCCTAACTGCATCTTCAAAGTGAGCTTCATGCATGTAAAAGAAATAACATGCCAGCCTCAGAATTCTATAGTAAGATAAAATCCCTATGTGATCAGCTTGTTACGGTGTAAGATCCTCTGAGTGCAACAGACAAGGTTCATTATACTCTGAGAAGCTTTAGGGATGATTATAGAGTCTTTGTTTACTTTGTGATGATGAAGAGTTCATTTCCCTCATTTAATGAATTGTGGCCGTTCCTATTGCAAGCATTATTCAACCTTAAACCGTTGTTAGAAGAGTAATTCTACTGCAGATTCTCATCATGTTTTATTGTGACGCAGTAACTCAAAATAAGCTAGAATTCAATTAGTGGTGGAAGAGGTACAGGATATAGAGGTAGAGGACGTGGAACTCAAGTGGAAGAACTAATTTTCATCCTAATCGAGGTGTTGTTTGCTATACACTCCCTCAACAGGATCATTTGTTACTTTAGATGGTGCTATTGTTTACCAGATATATGAAAGGAAAAATCATACAATTATTAAGGGCTAGTTTGAATCCTAAGATAAATAAAATTATCATTACAAATTTGTTGGTAAGTTAGGATTTTTTAGGGATCCTATTTACGTATGGAGACTTCATGTTTTTGTCAGCTTTAAATTATAATATGTAAGATGTGGAAGAGGTGCGGTCAAGCCTTGAAGGGATCATTCCACATGATTTTAGACTTAAAAAAAAGAAAAAAAAAAAATTCCTTCATTACTTTTGAACTCCAGCTCATGGTGAGCCAGAAACCCTAGGTTTCTCCAAGTTGTTGCTCGTCTGGCTGGGATTACTGCTGTTTTTCTGTTCTCTTTCTATCTCTACATCTCGTTATAATTTGTCACCTCTATATCTTCTCACTTATCACATAAGCACTATGCTATACCAAAAGTTTGATTGGTTATAACATTTATCACAGAATTATTGTCGTAGCTCATCCATAATGTACGACATGAAGATTTCGAAATACTATTAAATTCTCGTGAGAGGAAGCTTATTTTAATTTGTTTGCGTGGAGCATAATGTTCCTCCCTATAAAAGATTTCTATAAGTACTATTCCCTATCAACAAGAAACAAGATAACCAACTCAGAATCGCATATGTTCACTAAATAGCATTTTCTCTCTTTTAATAAATAGATTTCGGGGCATTAAATACAAGGCTTAGGAACCTTAAATTATGTGTTACTACCAACAAAAAAAATAAAAATTGTTGCAGTTGATTTTTGCTTTTTTTTTTTTTGGTCTAAAAACACCCAACGGGGAAAATTATTGGTTTAAAAATTGCAGTAAAGAAAAAAAAATCCTTCTTCATCTCTACAAGAAAAATAGGAGTCAAGGGGTCATGGCTTTAGGGGCATTAAATACGAGGTTACGTGAATTGAAATTTTGGGAAGTTCAAACTTTCACCAGTAAATAAAGTCACCTTAATAGAAAAAAAGTTTCAAAATAAAAGTTGCTTTAATGCTCATGCAACTTGTACATATTTGGAACGCTCAAATAAAGGAATTTAATACCTTCAAATGGAAGTAGAAATGTGTAAACTATGAGCCTTGTAATTGGACACCCACATTTATGACAAGCCACTGTAGAACACTTGATGAGCCTTTATAACATGGACAATAGACACAGTAGGACACTTGATGAGCCTTTATAACATGGACAATGATGTCTGTGGCTCTTAGCGCATGTTTGTGGTTCTTGGCACCTGTCGGCACATTCAAGGCACAATACTCGTGTCTACCAATTCAGTAGACATTACTAATTAACATATCTTATTGACGAAGGTTGCTCCGATGCTTAAAACCCCAAATTGATCATCTCAAACCTGAGTTTTATGGAAATGAAAAAAAAAAAAATGAAGTAAAAAATAGTGCGTCTACCACATTATTTGAACCAACCATTTTTTAAAAATTTTAATTGTTTGTAGATTTGTTCAATTTGCATCACTTTTTAAGTTTTTAAGTTTCATAATTAGGGATGACAATAGATTTTCATGCAGTTACAAAGTTAAAATGCATCTTTCGACATAGTTTTGACGGTGCACGTTACTTCAATAGTAAAAAGTTGACACCTTACACGGACCTCACCCTTATCATTGTTTAATAATTCCATGCAAACAGTTTAGAACAAAAATGAACTCTTGGGTAGACACCTCGCTGGTGTGACCCAAAAAAGAAATGGATTTCGGCCGCTCTAGTGAAAATGTCAGGACATCAAATGCTAATAGTTCTATCCTTATTCTTCCTATAAATAAATTAACATTTAAGGCACTTAACAATGACACCCAATATCACAACAGTTGATGCTTAAGATGGAAGAAGCTAACTAATACATTGGGAAATTGGGATAGACATCTCGGGCCCAAGATTCCAATCCTCCAATTATATCCTGAGCCAAAGGGAAGCCAACACCATGTAGGTAATCAACAGCCCTTTGGGAATCATTGCCTCTCCTACAAACCACATACAATGAAGCATGTGAACCTGGAGAAAGATCGGACTCCTCTCTCTTCAAGGCTTCCTCAATCTCCCCCAACCTTGACTGCAAGGTAGAGAGAGGAAGATTTAAGGATTTTGGCAAAGAAGCGATCATAAAGTGGTGCTCTGGTCTCACATCCACCAACACGTGTGGCTCCCCCCTTTCCACACACTCGTTGTACTCCTTGCTGCTGATTCTTGCACTCTCTGGAAGAAGGCTCAGCTTTGGACGAGTCTGCAAAATCATAGCAAGGCATTTAGAGAATGACTAGGTTCAATTGAAAGTTTAATCCTTGAACAGAGTTCAATAATGCATCCTTTGTGAAACAAGAGTAGTGGAAGCCCAGTGATGTAGCATAATTACTAAAAGTTTTTAAAGAAATCACCAAATTTAACTCACTACATATATGGCAATAAAAAGGAAATTAAATGGGCTTTTGTTTTTTAAAGAATAACTTCATAACAAAAGCTCTGCGAGAATGCATTCAAACAAACATAAATTAGCACTTTTTTTAAACCAGTACTGCTGGCTGGTATGATTCCTTTTTGTTTCCTTACAATTTTAACCATCTTGAACAGAACTTCGGTGCCACTTTTGTCCCTTACAAAGATTAACCTGCAACCTGGGGGCACACTTATCTTAAAACATGCGGTCTTGAAACGTGTTAAAGTATTTCTCCATAATGTCAAAGAAAGAGCTTACATATGTCTTCAGACCACAGGAACTTTCTCTATATCACCCGCTCTGAAAGCTGTGTATGAAGCGTATCAGAAAATAAAACATGAGACTACAAAGTACAATAACTGGGATCACAACCCTCAGGGGCCTAGACATTAAGATGAGTTCTCAAGAAAGGAGATATTATTATTAGCATCAGTGTTCAAAAAGTCTTCAGCCTAAAACGAATAATAGAGGCCTAGGAGGGTGCCCTAGGAGGCCATGTTCCTAGGTGCACACATTAGACTAGTTGCCTAAGCGGTACCTCAATGCCCCTAAGGCCGAGGGCAGAAAAAGGCCCTCAGCCAAAAGCAAAATGTCATTTTCCCCTTGAAAAGGGCAGAAAATGGTTTTGGTGGGCATTCTACCCCCAAAACCCTATTTGTGCCTTCTTGAGAGACATATTTATTTTTTTTGTCAGATTTTTCTCAAGATCCAAAAACATTTCAAAGTGCTTGACTTCTTGCAAAATTGAAGGTTAACGTATAGGATACTTTTTGGGCTTGGAGTGGCTACAAAAGAGGACTTTCGGCTGCCAAAGGTCACGAATTAGAGCCTATATCAAGTTCATTTTGCAAAGGTTAGTATATCAGAATATTTGACTTGGGATTTGTTGCTATTTCCCGTAAAACGGTTTATGATTTGTTTTTAGTTCCCTTCTGGTGTTTGCTTTTGTGAACTTTTACAAGTTTGGCTTTGAATTATCAGCAAGTTTTAGGTTGACTTTTTTTTGAAATTTTCTTAAGGCTGGGAAACCTAATCTTAGGAGAATCATTAATCTCAAACCAAATGAATATTATTTGGTGATTTCTCCTTAATTTTTTATAATTGTGACTTTCATTGCATAGTTGGGTTACCCTATTGATTCCTAACTAAAGTTCGAATTGTTTCTTCCTAGGAAAAACTTGTTTTATGAAAATTACTAAATAGATTGTGCTTGAGTTATTTTGCTTGCATGAATGCTTTAGAATATTGTTTTGTAAATTAATAAATATTTCCTCCTTTTATTCAGTTGGATTGGTTTACATTTAGTGCCACACATCAAAATTTGGGTAACTGCGTATTTCCAGACTTGCTCAGTGAACATATCTAGTTTTTTTATTTAATACTCTATATGGTTTTCTTGTATTGTCTAGACAAAGAGTTAAATGGGGTTTACTTCATTGAATACTTTGATTTTGTGAATTTTGAGGTTAATTAATTAGATGATGTCGTGAGTTCTGTGGGTCATGAGTCGTGACAAATTGGCATTGTCTTCAACCAGTTCAAGTAAGCAAGCTCATAGAGCTTGGAAATACAGTTCTTTAACAAATCCAATTGACAAAGTTAGGGTAGACAGTACTTGTGTCACATGGGGTTAGGAGAGAGATGTTAGAGCACTTACAACACTCGCAGGAGGTCAAAAAGAAGAAAGAGAAAAAGAAAAACCATGATAACCTTTTGAGGAGTGTAGATTTATACGGACTACAGGAAGATGTATATGCCAACGACGAGTGTTCACGGTAGGCCACAAGGCTTGAACAAAAGAAACCTCAAGCAAGGGGGGCATATAAATTCTTACTCCCCCTCCAACCCCCAAATCTTGAGATTACAGTTGCGAGAAACGGAGCAAACAACTTTAGAGGGACAATCTAAGAAAGAAGGTAGGATAAGGTGTCTCAATATGTAGCTAGATGGCTCTATCAAGCAAGCATTCCATTCAATGCCGCTAACTTAAAGAACTTCCAAACTATGTTGGAAGGAGTGGATTAATTTGGGCCAAGCCCCAACATGAGCTCATGGAACCAATACTTAAAAAGGAAGTGGAGCTCACAAATAATTTTTTGAGGACCCACAGAGACACATGGGAGATGTATCTAGGGTCCCTATTATGAATGATCGATAGACTGATTAGAGAAACAGAAGTATTACAAACTTGATAGCGAAGTCACCATTAGAGATCCAAGCCGCGAGATTCATTAATGCATTAATGTTTTTAGGTCCATTAACGCATCTGACAAGATCCAAGCAGCAAGATTCACTTTTGAGTCAGTGGACCAATGTACAGAGGAGGTGGGGAAGGATCACATGGTCAAAGTAGTGACTCATAGGGCTGCAGCCAATAATGGCGGCTTCTAGCTTATTGGTGCAAAGAGGCCACATGTTTTTTGGTCGCCTTGTGCTGCTAGACCTCATGCTTAAGGCTACTGCCATGATGAAGGTGGTGGTGATAACACTGAAGAAAGCGAAGTCATAATAATGCTATGGATGCGGTTAGCATGCCGCCAAGCCCGCACATGTAGAAATACGGGCCCCTTAATAAATTTATTTTTGAAATAGAATTCGATCTTAATTTTTAGGGAATATAATCTTTAACATAGAGATCATGAATATGAAGAAATAAATAAATTTTGAAAACTAGAAATAATAATTCTATTAAAAACACATTCGAACCCTTCGTTTCAATTGTTTTTAGATGGACCACCTATTTGCATCCATCTTTAAGTTGGATGCTTTATACCTCTGGACCGCATATTGTACAAATGCGGTCCAGTCCACATGAAACAATTGTTCTAATGTCATATATATAGCCACACGCAGGTAAGTTTAAAACTCTTCCATTAGAATTGTTGGTTTGTATGCATAGAAGTAATGTCACATATGTTAAATACTTAGGTCATAAGGATCTATGTTAAGTCTCAAGCTCTTGACTTTTAAAGATACTTGTGTTAATATGACACATGTTCTCAATTGGCTAGGTGACGACCATGATGAGGAAGTATACAAACAATAGAGAGTCGGTGAGGCCCAGAGTGGCAAGATTTGCCGCCTACTATCTGTCTTTGCAATCCACATTAGAAGAAAAAGAGAACCTATAGACTGTGTGTCTCAGAAGACTATAGCAGTGTTTTAAATAACGGATTGGTAGGACAGGTCACCCACCCATTGATTGGAGATCTGGATCATCAACTTTGGCGATCCAGCAAAATAAAAGCAAATTTTATATTATTCAATGAATCGATGTTGTGTCCATACTTGAAGTAGTCAAGTCAGCTAAGGGTTGTTGCCGCTAATGTTGAGTTTGGGTTTTGAACCCACTTTGGCTTTTTTTCTATATATTTTATACTATACTTGGATTGGGAAGCTTAGGGCGAAGGGAAAAGCACTCCACATGGTCTTTATTGATCTAGAGAAATCTTATAATACAATACCTCGAAATTTGATTTGGTGGGTGTTGGAAAAGAAAGGAGTCTCCAGACATTACATTGGAGTAGAGACGAGGAAGTAGTTAAGATTGAAGGCCAAGAAGTATCAAAAGTCCACACTTTCGATATCTTGGGTCGATAATCTAGGAAATAGAGAGATTGAGGAAGATGTCGCACACAGAATTAAAGCTGGATGAGCGAAGTGGAGATGTGCAACTAGAATTTTATATAATCATCGCTTACCAATGAAGCTGAAGGGTAAGTTCTATAAGACAGCTGTGAAACCAGCTTTGCTCTATGGGGCAGAATGTTGGGCGGACAAAAAACAATATACTCATAGAATTAGTGTAGCGGAGATGAAGATGTTGAGATGGATGATTGGCAAGACAAGAAGAGATAGAATTCGAAACGAATCCATTGAGGAAAATTTCGATATGGCACCAATAAGTGATAAGACGAAAAAGAGTAGACTTAGATGGGCACGTGTGGTGCAGACCTAGTACAACACCTGTTAAAAGGTGCGAATTAGTTCAAGTAGAAGGCTCGAAAAGGGAAAGGGGGTAGGCCCAAAAAGACGTGGTTGGAAGTAGTCCAAAAAGATATAGGTACTTATGGCATCACTAAGGGTATGGACTTTAATAGAGCAGAATGGTAGACCAGAATTCGTGTAGCTGACCCCATGTAATTGGAAAAATGCTATGATGATGATCTTGAAAGAATTCAAACCTTAGACTTAAAGCTAAACATTGACAAGGCCTAACCACCAAAACATCTCAAGTTTATAATCATAAAATGTACACATAACATAGTAACCAATTATGTACACTTAATGGGGTTCAAACCCTAACTACATGCTCAAAAATCATGCATGCTACCCAATTCGTTCTTCCTAATTGATGGAGTGCAAAATTATGCTTATTTTTAATTTCTATTCAATTTTAAACATAGTTTTAAAAAGGACCGCCCAGCGCCTAAGCAGTCTAGAAGGCCTGGACGCATCGCCTAGACCTGGGCGGCCAAACTAGGCGGCTGTCTCTCGGCACCTGCCTAGGCGCCCGGCCCGCCTAGGGGCCGCCTAAACCCGCCTAGGCGCTGCCTAGGGGTAGAAATGCGGCTCTTTGAGAGTATTTTTGGGCCATTTTTTTAATACTAAAAGGGAAAAATTGTGGGCTTTAAGTTCATTTAAAACCTAAAACCCATTTGAGGCTATTTTATAGAGAGAAAACCTAAAAAAAAGTAATAGTTAACAATGGTTTGGGCTTTCATTTCTGGAATAGGGTTCAATTTGCCAAAAGTGATATTCTCCCATTGGTGGAGGTAATGCGGTTAGTGGAAAGTGAGCAAGAAGAATCGATCACATTTATAATGCAATGGAGGTTCCAAGGAGGAATTCAAGAAACAATTTGGCAATGATGAAGCTAAATATGCTCCTTTTTTGAAATTTATAGATGAGAAGTGGAACTCACAACTTGAGATGCCCCTATACCTAACAGTGTATTACCTTAACCTGCTCATTTTACATTGATCATGTGATACACAACAAAAGCAAGTTCATGAACGCAATCAACCAATCCAACATTAAACTCAACCCTAATCCAAATGCCCAAGCCAAAGTGTCAATGGACTTGGAAAAGTATTGATTCTTAGCGGGGTCTCTTGGAACGGACTCGGGGAAATAAGGCAGAGGACCAAGATCTCTCTTGGTAAGTTTAACTCATTCATTGATTTTCTAAACTGAGTATTTAGTTCTAATTATACTATAATTCTTATATATTGCATTTTCATTTATGTAAACTAGCCACATGGTGAATAAGCCACGGGGAAGTGGCCCACATTTGTGCTAGAAGGTTATGTGCACATTGAATTTGACTTGTAGCTTGTCCGATTGCGAGCGCAGCTTCAGCACATTGAATGATAATTAGTTCACCATCTCCTAACCTATTAGTTACTAGCTATTAGTTGTTAGTTGTAGTTGTATCCCTAACATGTACTATGTTTTTCAAAGTTCAAATTACTCATTCATATATTATCTAATAGCTTCACAAAGAAGAGAAACATGATTGAGCAGAACACATTGAACAACCTTGTCATTGTTCAGTAGCACAATGAAAGGGAGAACCTTGTTACAAACATAGATGATGGTAAAGAGTGATTGGTTAATGCTAAAGAGGAGGTATTTGGAGCGGGCTTGACCTAAAATCAAGTTTGTGAGGATTCTGGGACACCACTAATCCCTATATGGACCACTAGATCTCAATCTCAAATGAAGAGGTTGACGAAATGAGAGAGGAGGATAAAGGGGGAGAAGCACACCCAGAGGAGGATTGGAATGAAGAGCAATATGTGGAGATGACTCTTACAATAATGGCATGGCATCATCATCAAATTCATATGCATCTAATGTTGATGGGGATGCTGATGAAACTCAATTTCCAATTTCAGTTCAGTCTTGTTGGTCATTTTGAATTTTACTCGTCAATTTGTGTTTTCTTGGGTTTATGTACTGATTATTTTGTGGGATGTGACTTGTAAATCATGTGTCACCTTTATAATGTTGATGTAGATTGTCGATTATGGAATGCAACCTTAATGTATAATGAAATGCAACTTTATATGGATTTTGGGAAACTATCACCCAATACTTGTATATATTTGAAATAGCACAACACAATAACACATAGAAGACTTCAAATTTTGATTATATCTATATATATATATATATATATATATATATATATATGGGTGAGATTTGTATAACCTGTCAACCTTATACTGTTGAAGTAAGCGGCAACTCAAAACTATGCCGAAAGATGCAGTTTCGATGTCAAAAAGCCTGGCGATGGCATGAAAAACTGTCACCTCTAATTATGAAATTTAAAGCTCCAAAACGCGACACAAATGGAGCAGATCCATAAATAATTACAATTTCGAAAATGGACTCTAGGAATATCCATTCATCTCAAGGATGAGACGATGAATTTAAGGGCTTTTTTAGCATCATAACCACATTTGTGATGAGTTTTTTAGGTGCATTGCACCTCTGTGCGTGTGTGTGTCCGTGTCTGTGTGTGCGTGCGTGCGTGTGTGCATGCATGTGAAAAAGTCTTCCCAACACCTATAGGCGAAAATAAATAGTGATTTCACCTACCCTCAACACCGTCCAAATTTCATCGCGCAGACACGATTGTCTGGTAGTGTTTTATTTTTTATATTTTTTTACAGATTAGAATGACCTGAAATTTAGAGGGTATGTACATCTTACTGAGGCGCATCAAATAAAAATATAAAAAAAATTATCCGTGGAAAACAAATTGACCAAAATACCCCCAAATATTTTCGGGGGTATTTTGGTCAATTTTTTTCATGTAAAATATTTTTTTTATATTTTTCGAAGATTCCCCTATTTTTTATTAATTTACTTTCCAAATTTCAGGTCATTCCAATTTGTAGAAAAAAAATGAAAAATGAAACACTACCGGACAATCGTGACCGCATGATGAACTTTGGATGGTGATGGGGGTAGACAAAATCACTGTTCATTTCGCCTATAGGCGTTGCGTAGTGTTTTCCTATATATATATGCGTATGTGTATGTGTGTGTATGTGTATATGTATATGTATATGTGTATATGAATATGTAGCCCCTATAAACACCATAATGGACCAGAATCCCCTTAACTTTTGTTTGGGCCGCCTAGGTTTCTAGGCATCCGCATCCGAATTTCTTAACATTAATTTGCATATCAACAAGAGGAGAAAGGAGCAAGCAGCAAGATTTCCTCAAAGTCTAGGGACAACCAAATCTTTTGGGAGAGGAAATTTTGTCATTGCTAGATGGTGAATCCTACGAGTCAAGGAGCTTTGCATTCAAGAGCGTGGCTTACTAACTCGAATTGAGAGACTCATCTCCCATGGGGAGAGAAATAGCCAACAAAAAATACCCAAAGATGGTATTGTACAGATGCCATACCCAATGATCGATCAAGATAAAGTTATGTGTGCGAAAAAATTAATTTCTCCACAGAGAACTTTATTGTTTGGATTTGTTTGGACTGTTGGGGTGCAAATTTGCAGTTTTATCTTGCTAATCAACTTAAATATGTATTTGTTGAGCTTGGTTTAAAGGGGGACAGCCACTCATGCTCACAGGAAGTTTCTGTTGAAACCTAAATCCATCCAAAGCATATACCAGAAGACAATTTTATGAATCTATCAGCTCAACGAGAACAATAAACTTGTGCCACTCCAATATCAGAATCTGTGTACTGCAGATGAACCAGCTAATAAAATGACAAGCATATACATAGCAAGTGGGCTTTCAAAGGAAGACGAATTTCCATTTTCTTCTTCCTTACACAGACACAACCAGGCAGAAAGTATTTCCCTTCTCAAACGACCATTTTCTCAAGTGCCTGTACTTTCTTATCAGAGAGCTGCTTGTACTTACTCGCGCCCCATGTCCTTACTCAAAATAAGACTCTGTAAATTTGCAATATTCCGAAAAGGAGTCTATTGCACTACGAAAGCACTGTTATGGATGGCATAGAGCATGTTAAGAAACTAAATAGTGGTTAGGACGTGTTAGGAAAGAAGGGGAAATGAAATGCAAACCTTCTGGAGCCTTCAGGCATATAGGCATCTTGAGTTTTTGTGTCTCCTAGGTTGATGTCCTTCACTTCCCATAAAAAATCAATTCTTCTTTGATAATTGAGTAAGCAAAAAATCTAGCAATCATCATCCTGGTTTTAATCAAGTGCAGGGACAAAAAGGTCAACGGGAAACAGGAATGGTTAATGTGACGCATGAGGTAGAACTTGGACTGGTAGATTTACCATCTTGTGTCTCTCCCAGAAGTGGATCATGGAAAGCTTCAGCAGTATATGGTGTGAGACACTAAAAAGGTCACATTGCATGGAGTACAATATCAATCATGGCATGTGAATGTTCCCAAGCCAAGAAAATATAAATCTAACAGACATTGCACCCAACTTATCCCTCACACCCATAGGTAAGTAACCAAAACAAAGATGATCTAAAGCGTCTTTTTGGCTAACCATAGACACCTTCCCACTTGGTTTGTTAGAAGATGGTAGGTTTTGCGGAAAACCGATAGGGTGTGTTTTGCACCTGGTATGAGATGAATCCACAAAGTATTTCCTCTGTCACTCACCTAGCTGAAATTCCTTTGATAAAACATTCACCTGGCTTTTCTGCTGGCTAAAATAACTCAGGGAGTTTGTAATGCAGAATCATGAAGAAGCGGAATGATTCTCCTGTTTTGACTATTTATAGGCAGTATACTTAATCGTAGGAAGTCAAATATAGTTTTCAAATCTGATTTCTAGGGATATTACTTTGATGCTATCCATGAGTATTACAATTCCAGTCATGAATGACCTAACAAATTAATGAAGCATAATATGCACAATTATTTTAAGAAAAGTAAAAAAAAGGGCATAGCATGCAATGAACATTGAGCTATAAAGAAAAAGTGTGCAAAGTGTCATAATAGCAATTGACTACAGGACACAAATACCATGAAAATATTCATCATTTACAACTACATGATTAATTTACTTTAGATGTTCAGTAGATTCAAAGTACAATGAAACAAAGAAAAGCGATATTCAAAAGTACCTTATCCGAGAAGGGAGCTTGAGTGAATTTTTCATAGTCAAAACTCTGAAATGAATCTCTGGTGAATGTTGCATTTTCTCCACAAGCTACACAGTTCAAAGACCTGCCTCTAATTTTCACCTACGCAATAAGATAAGCCACCCATATATTAATATTTTTAAGGAAAACAAGAAAGAATGCATGTCAATATCATAAATAAATAAATTCATATCCATAAAAAAAGCAATAAATGCATATTAATGGAGATAAAAAGCAATAATTATACAAATCCGTGTGCCCTAAATTTTTCAAAGGCAAAAAGATTCTTAAATTTGCATCAATAGCCAATAAAATTTTATAGGGAATGGCAGGTCCAACTAATGTCGCATATAGTGATGGGATTTTGACACATCATCCTTTTAAAAAGTATGTATGAGTTGCACAAAAAAAAAGAGAAAAGTATGCACAAGACAAAGAATGATCTCTCTCTCCCAACTCTCTATCAATTTCTCTCTCTATATATTTTCATATTTATTTGCTCTTTCTACATCATGCTTGTGTGTTTCTTTTTTATCCTGAAATGAAAGGGAGTTATATGATGAAAAGGGCAGGACTTTTGATAGAAATAACATCCTTTATTTTCCAAACAATGGAAGACCAAAAAAATATCTTTCATATATTATTGTGCAGGATTTAAGACTCAAGTAAATAAAAATCAGTTATTACTCCCAAATTTATTTGTATGTAACTAAGTCATCATCATCATCATAGTCTTTTTCAAATTAATTGGGATCGGCAACATGAACTTGGTCTACCATTCTGCTCTATTAAAGGTCACCCTCAATGAGGTCATAAGTCCCCATATCTTTCTGAACTACTTCCAACCACGTCCTTTTGGGTCTACCCTTTGCCTTTTTAAGTCCTTCCACTTGAACTAACTCGCACCTCCTAACAGGTGTTGTACTTAGTCGGCGCCACACATGGCCAGCCCACCTAAGTTTACTCTCTCTCATCTTATCGCCTATCAGTGCCATACCTAAATTCTCCCAAATGGATTCATTTCAAATTCTATTCCTTCTTGTCTTGCTACTCATCCATTTCAACATCCTCATCTCTGTTACACTCATTCTATGGGTATATTATTTTTGTTCGCCCAACATTCAGCCCCATAGAGCAAAGCTAGTCTCACAGCTGTCCTATAGAATTTGCCCTTCAACCTCATTGGTATGCGACGATCACATAAAATTCCAATTACACATCTCTACTTCGCCCAACCTGCTCTAATTATGTGTGCGGCATCTTCCTCAATCTCTCCATTTTCCTGGATTATCGACCCAAGATATCAAAAGTGTGATCTTTTTTGTAGTTCCTGGTCGTCAATCTTAACTACTTCCTTGTCTCTACACCTATTATTATTAAACTTGCATTCCATATACTTTATCTTGTATGTAATTAAGTATAATAAACATATTTTCAATATATTAATTTTGCATCTAATGACTATTTAGAAAATTGTGATTGATATCTTATTTTATAATTTCTCCATTTTTAACTATTGATTGTGTGGGTAGTCCCAAGCTAGGAAACTCCTAGAAAGCAACGATCCCCGCTATTGCTCCCACACCAGCTCCCGCCTCCAACAACTATAGAAGTTTCACTTATCTTTGTTTTTTTCTCTCTTTTCATTGTACTGAGGCTTTTGCAGAAAATTCTATATCTCCGCTAAAAGGGCCCCGTAAATTCTCTCTTACCAGCGTCAAACTCCAAATGTTCCATCCCTTACAAGATTTCATGTGGGCCCCTTCTGCAAAGATCCCCAATAGAGGGCTATAACTAGCTTTCCAACCTCTAGGATAACTAGGTGAAGCCAAGTGTCCAAGATGGTGGACGTCATGCCTTAATCTTTGGGGACGAAGGCATGACCATCCTCTATCTCTGTTAGTTGGGGTTTTGCCAGTTGTACTTAGAGAATGGTTCTTTGCTCCTAATTCGTAGAAAGTGTCATATAAATTCAACATCTATCCCAATCTTTATGGTTTTGACATGTGCCATCTCTATGTGAAGACCATAAGTCCTTTCTATTTCTATCCCCAGTGGCCTATTAAACACTTAGGGTCATCAGATGTGGGGGACTATCCCACAGCAAGGTTTCAAAAAATGCTAGGCCTGGTGCCCAGCGTCCAGGCAGGCCTAAGGTGCCTTGTAGTAGAAATGTTTAAGATATGTACATATATTTGTTGTCCAACCGCACATATATCATATATTCGTGTCAATTTTGTAATTTATTGCATTTGAAAATATACAAACATATGACATATCACGGTTGAGAATAAACTTGTTCAAAATTTCAAACCATACAAAACCTTTAAAAGTCAAGCTATGTAAGGTCTCCAACTCTCAAATTCTCCATATTCCATATCCATAAAATAAACCTTCATAACATCCAAGTCTCCAACACTCCAAGTCTTCAACAAACTGAGTTCCAAAAGTATAAAAAACCACACAAAAGTCTTCTAATACCTCCAATAACACCCGAAAAATACTTTCAATGAGAAAAAGAAACTTTTTCAATCCACAAAAAATACTTTCCATTATCAGAAATTACTTTAGATTCTCATAAATACGTTTAGCATAGATATTGAGGGTGTTTTTTTAACTTTAAGGGTTAAAAATAACCCCCGTAATATACTTATACTATCTTGGGGGTCAAATGACCCTCTTTGCCCTTTTGGGTGACTTAAAAAAATGAAAAAGGACCCACAGCCCTAAGCGCAGGCCCAGAACACCTGGCCCTCCAGAGCACCCGCCCAGGTACATCCGCCTGTGTTGGGCTGCTTGGGTCTGGGCATGTAGTGGCTATGGTCTAGGACGCCTAGGCACCGGGCGGACCGTTTTTTGAGACCTTGTCTCACAGCCCATAAGCACTTAGTTTTTAGGCTATAAATCCCTTCAAAAATCACTATAATGAAAAACCATATAATAAAGAATGGCAGTTCTACCCTTGCACCTACAAAGTGACATATATCACTATTCCCCTCTATCATGCAAGTGCATGTGGCCTTTCTTCTAATCTTATAATTGGATCAAAGTCCAGATAATTACGTTAGACATGATCTACTATGTAATTAAACATATCACTTGGGTTCCAGATTAATGACATAATCCCATTTGCAAAAAGCAGTAATTGCCCCTTGTGCTCATCTTTCAGCATTTACAAGCAGTGCACTGCTCATAAATAGAAAGAACATACAAAAGAAATGCACATGGAAAACCGACGCATGTACAAAATACACATAAGCAGATGCACACATGCGACCGCACACACACACACAAACACACCTGCGTGTCCACACACTGGCATTTACTAAAACAAATGCACAATGCACGCTTGTCTATGCATTCACATATACACAACCTTCGAACATATGCAGAAAAGCATATGAATGTTAAAGAGCATACACTTATCGAGTTCATGCTAATCATCTATCGGATCATTAGTATACATGCACATTAGTTGTAAACAATCTATACAAGGCATATAATGTTATTGCACATTGGAACATCATGTTAGTACTTGTCCACAAAACTTGAGAAAGATGTATTGATATTCAATTGCATATATGTATTACATGAATGTGATATAGACATTTACTCAAAATAAGCATGAAAGTTTGAATGAAATTGATGACAATTCAAGTTCATATTCTAGCAAAATCAATTTTATTAACAGTATGCAGTAAGTATTCCACCCAGTTCAAGGAAACAACATCACTCCACTCATGACTATTTATGTCCATTCATGGTGCAATGAGAACAAATCATTGCTTGTAAACAGTAAACTTATACAACTAAAATAAGGGGAGGGTGTATATAGTAATTTAGACGAATCAAAAGGAGCAGATAATCTTAAATCTCTTTGGAAGAGCAATATTCCACAAGTTCCAAAGGTCTTACAGAAAAATGCAGGAAAAGCAGACACTCTAATTTAAAATAACTTATGTCAAAGAAGACCTAGAAATATAAAAAAGACTAAACATACAATGTGGATTCTTGCTGGTAAGGCATCAAAAAGAAGCATTCTTCCAGAAAGAGGTTCACCCACTGAACTTGCAATCTTTATTGCCTCTAAGGCTTGAAGGCAGCCGATTACTCCTGGGACTAGAAAAAATCGACACAAATTTAAATATCAGTAAAAGATAAGTTCTGAGCCAGTAAAGAATTGAACAATGGAAGTCACATATCATAGTAAATGGGGGTAAAGATCTTAAAAGAGAAGTATTTTGTAAATGGATTTCTTAACATACTATCATAGGGAACAAATAAAGTTTTGCATCAGTTTTCTTTGTTCACTCATATCAAAAAGGACCATAGCTAGCAAACAGCTGACATATTGACAGACCTTTTACACAACTGAGAAAAATTCAAGCAAGATAATATAATGGGTCCATGTATGGAAGTCCATCAAGGATGCAGCAATATTTGAGCATTGAAGATTTTACCTGTTCCTCAATATTTTCTCACAATTATGTGATAGTGAAGTACTTACAGACAAGAGTAAGTATCATTGTGGGAGGAAAACATTTGCAGCCATATGTTCCTTGAATAGGATCAAGTCCCAACTATGATGGCAATGAGGCAAAAAACTATCCTATTCTACACTGCAGATTGAGTCGCTTTGGGTCCTATATCAGGGTTCTGTTAGCATGTCGAAAACTTTTACCTAACCTTATAAAGATCATGTCAACCAGTTAATTACTACACTACAACTAGGAAGGCATACCACCACCTAATGTTATGAATTTATGATATAACAAGAACTTTTACCTAGCATTAGGGACAATTATATATCACAAGCAAACCCACTTACCTTCTGGCATAAGAGAATATGAGATACTTTTTCTATGACTGTATTTGTTTCACCCC
>NW_006495778.1:727056-780751 GCF_000471905.2 Amborella trichopoda | reverse complement strand
TGCGCCAATGGCCTGTTTTGGGCGACTGGTTTGGGTGGGGGAGAGAGAGTTTGAGAGAGAGAGGGTGCGCCAATAGCCTGTTTTGGGCGACTAGTTTGGGTGAGGGAAAGAGAGTTAGAGTGATAGAGGGTGCGCCAATGGCCTGTTTTGAGCGACTAGTTTGGGTGGGGGAGAAAGAGAGAGTTAGAGAGAGATAGAAGGTGCACCAATGGAGGCGGGAGATGTTTGGTTGGAGAGAGTGCAAATAGGCCAGGAGGAAAGGCGATTGGTTTGGGTGGGGAAGAGAGAGTTAGAGATAGATAGAGGGTGCGCCAATGGAGACAGCAGATGTTTTGGTTGGAGAGAGAGTGCAAAGAGGCCAGGTGGAGAGTAGAGGTTTGGGAGGGGAGAGAGAGATTTAGAGAGAAATAGAGGGTGCTAGGAGAGCGCAAAGAGGCCAAGTGGAAAGGCCATTGGTTTGGGTGGGGGAGAGAGAGAGTTAGAGAGAGATAGAGAATGCGCCAAGGGAGGTGGGAGATGTTTTGGTTGGAGAGAGAGTTTGGTTTGGGTGGAGGAGAGAGAGAGTTAAAGAGAAATAGAGGGTGCTTGGAAAGTGAGTGCAGGGAGGCCAGGTGGAAAGGCAATTGGTTTGCGTGGGGGAGAGAGAGTTAGTAAGAGATAGAGGATGGAAACGTTTTAGAGAGAGAGGGGAACGTTGAGATGGCATTAATTGCCCATCTCGCGTATTTTGCTAAACATTCCCTTACGGCGGCGCATCAGCCTGACATGGTATTAATTGTCATTGGGCGCATGCGTTTTTTTATGTTAACCCAAGCGGATGCCCATCCTGCCGTTGAAAAAATGCCTGGATAATCCAGGCAATCGGCGCATTCATTGACGTACCAAATGTATATATATATATATATATATATATATATCTTAACTTAAACTTAAATTTTGTAATGACAAGTTTACCTTTGTGCATAGAACCCATGAATAGTACTTGTGAATAGCTCTGATGGAGGGCAAAATTATACTTATTTTTAATTTCTATTCAATTTGATAGGATGTATATTTTGATTTTGGTTTTAGGATTTTTTGTTTTTAGGAATTTTAGGGTTTTTATAGTTTCTTTTATTTATTTTATTGTTGGACCAGTTAGGGAGTTTTTAGATATTTTAATTAAAGTTAGGGAGTTTAGTTTCAAGTTATACTTAAGTTAGGACCTTTTGGTCAAAAATTAATTGTATGGACAAATATCGTCCGAAACAATAATTTATCAAATATAAATAAGCACATGGATGAGCTGAAGAGTGATTCATGTATTCCTCTCTAAGAAAAGAAAGACTTTGTTTTGCAAAAGAAGCTTAAAGCTTGAGCCCTAAGTGGGAGAAAGCCTTAGAGTTTCTTTAAAATTGCTTGTGTTTGGCTTGTTTCTTGCTAATTTTATTCCCTCAATTTTCTCTCTGCATCAAGATCCCATGAAATAAACAAAAAAAATATAAAAACCCTAGAACCCTAAGAAACTAAAAACCCTAAAAATAAGCCCTAAAAGCAAATTATAATATACATCCTTTAAAGTTGAATAAAAATAAAGAATAAGAACAATTTTTCCCTCCATCACCATCCCTCAGCATCTCTCCAACTTCCATAAGAGATGACCCTTTGAAAACCCTCTACAGTAATGCATATGCCCAGTGGAAGGAGTTTTGGACATGACCAAGACCATACCCCACCTAACTCTAAGTCAATCAACAAACACAACACAGTCAGATTGAAGTGCATAATCCACTATAATTCTACTTTACATGCTCTCGTGGGCTTTAAAGTGCACAAAACCCCAACAATTTTAGAATTCATAGGGATCATCATCACTACTGGTGTTCTTCCTCGTAGAATTAGGATATTGTAAATAATGCTCAGGGGCAAATCAAATTGTGAGAAGCTTTTTGCACATACACATAAACAAGTGCAATGAGGGTCACCCATTATATTTGGTGGGCTTGTCAATGGTAGTGGTGAGTTACAATGGTGGGCCACCATGGCAGGTTGCCAAAGCATCATAGATTGAGGGTTGTGATTTTGTTGAAGTCCACATATTTCTTTTTCATCTAATTAATGTTTTCCCTAAAAATATTACATATTAATTAGTATCTATCTTATAAAAGGTTTTTTAGAGAGAGAAAATCACTTTTCCAATGGATAATGGATAATTCCCCATCTCCAAGGTATTGAGCGCCACTTCTCAAAGATTCCAGGAAGGAAAGTCAAACGTTGGAGAACGATCTCCTCCTATCTCTCTATAAGTTAGGGTTTCATGGTCATGGCAATATACAGAGAAACAAAAAGTTAATTCTCAATCGTTTTGGAAAAGCCCTTACTCTCTGTGATTTATAATCCAATGATGCTCCCTTTCAATATCTAGGATTTTTTGCAGGTTTCATCTAATCTCCTTTAAATTTCAACACTGGTATCAACGCGATCAAGCATTCGTGGTTTCGTTATTAGGCAGGAGGGAGGAGTTTTCGTGGTTATCTTATTAAGCATTCATGGTTTCTTATTAAGCAAGAGGGAGGAGGAGGGGTCGAGTAACATAAATTCACTGAAAATGCAATGAATTTCAATTAAAAGAAGTTTACTAAGGGCTGCACGTAGGTTCGGCAAACTCCTGGCTTGGAGAGGGCACATCAGACTAAGCGCCACCTGACTAATCCGTCCAGCCACTTTGCACACCCGCGCTTGGGTGACAAGGCCGTGCTTTTCTCTTAATCACTCCAGCCACTTTGCAGGCCCTTGCTTGGGTGACAGGCTCGTGTGTTTCTTTTGTGAGTACGTATATTATCTCATTATCATCATCAGCATTTTAGCTTTTTTCCAATTAATTGGGGTCGGCTACATGAATCTTGAATCACCATTCTGCTCTATTAGAGGCAATATCCTCAGTGAGACCATAAGTACCCATATCTTTTTGGACTACTTCCAACCAAATCGTTTTGGGCCCAACATGTGTTGTACTTGATCGACGCCACACATGACCAACCCACCTAAGTCTACTCTCTTTCATTTTATCGCCTAATGGTGTCACGCCTAAATTCTCTCGAATAGATTCATTGCGAATTCTATCCCTTCTTATCTTGCCACTCATCTATCTCAACATTCTCATCTCTGCTGCACTCATTTTATGGGTATATTATTTTTTGTCCGCCCAACATTCCACCCCATAGAGCAAAGTTGATCTCACCGTTGTCTAATAGAACTTGCCCTTCAGCCTCATTGATAGGCGGCGATCACATAAAATTCCAGTTGCACATCTCCACGTCTCAAATCCTATTATTACTAAATTTGTACTCCATACACTCTGTTTTAGTCTGACTAATTTTAAAACCTTTGGATTCTAGAGCATCCCTCCAAAGTTCTAACGTTGTGCTGACGTCGTTTCGGGTCTCATCAATCAAAACTATGTCATCTGACATAAAACCAAATTGGTTTTCAGATACACTTGTTTCATTCCTTAGTCGTTGCTCAATAACTCTTTCCCAAAGCTTCATAGTATGTCTCATAAGCTTGATCTCTCAATAGTTTGTACAATTCTGTATGTCTCCTTTATTCGTCTGGCATTTTCATTGTTCTCAACACCTTGTTGAACAGCTTTGTCAGCCAATCACCCCCATGCACTTTCAAACCTCTATCGGGATACCATCTGGTCCTCAAGCATTTCCTATCTTCATGTTTTTCAAAGCTTCTTTCACTTCCGACATCCTAATCCTACGAAGGTATCGATGACTTCCATCGTCACTTGTACTAACAACCCTTCTACCACTATGTTCCCAATTTGTTTGTCGTTTAATAATTTTTGAAAATAGACTCTCCACCTTGCGTTGACCTCATCATCCTTTACCAAGACCCTTTGATCCTCACTCTTAATGCATTTAATATGGTTTAAATCCCTACACTTTTTCGCTCTTATGTTTGCTAATTTGAAAATATATTTTTCACCATCTCTTGTTCTCAATTTATTATATAGATTATCATATGCCTCAAGTTTAGCTTTACTTACTATTTATCTAGCATTTTTCTTAGTATTTTTATATTCTTCTAAGTTTTGATTGTTTCTATTACATTGCCAAATTATATAACATGATCATTCTTTGCTAATGGCCTTCTGAACCTCATCATTCCACCACCAAGTTTCCTTATCGAAGTTTCTTTTCCCCTAAAACTTCTTTTGCCACTTTCTTGATACAATCAGCCATCTCATTCCATATTACATTGACGTCATGTTCAAAGTTCCATTTTCCTTCTTCAATTAACTTATCCCTAAATAAGTAAATTTTCTCATTTTTTTAATTTCACCGCCTAGTTCTTGGATGCCATTACTTTCAACCCATCTCGTCCATGTCTTTATGCAGACGTGCATGATCACGAACCTATGTTGGGTAATCAAACTCTCTCCTAGGATAACCTTGCAGTCTTTACATAATGATTGATCTACCTTCTTAACTTAGGAAGACGTCTATCAAGCTTTTATGTGTTCCACTTTTATAGGTTATTAAATGTTCGTCTCACTTTTTAAAGTAAGTGTTTGCTATTGCTAGGTCGTAGGCCTTAGCAAAATCTAGAATAGTCTGACCCATCATATTTCTTTCCCCAAACCCATATCCCCCATGTACCCCTTCATATCCTCTACTAGCCTTTCCTACATGACCATTTAGGTCCCCACCTAAAAAGGTCCTTCATTTGGTATGTCTTGGACTATTCCATCTATGCCCTCCCAAAATTGTCTCTTAATTATATAATTTAATCCTACTTGTGGTGCACACGCACTAATTTCGTTAATTATCTCCTCACCTAATACAAGATTAGTTAATAAGAGCCTATCACCTATTCTTTTAACGATAACTACTTTATATTTTAAATCTTCATCTACTATTATACCTACGCCATTTCTATTATTATCCTTTCCTGTATACCATAGTTTATACCCATCTATTTCTTTAGTTTTGTCTCTTTTCCATTTAGTTTCTTGTAGACAAGCTATGTTTGATCTCCTTAGTCTCATTGTATCCACTAACTCCATACTCTTACCTGTACACGTTCCTACGTTCCATGTGGCCAAACGTATATTATCTCAATACATCAAAAAAAAAAATTTCTTAAACTATTATTAATTGTTTCCATGCGAAAATATTTTCGACAATCTCAATCATCCATAAAATGTTGTATTTTTGAGAGAGAAATAGAGCTAGTGCACAAACTTTAGAGAGAGACAAAGATACACAACTGCTGCTAAAAATCAGTGCATATAAAAAATAAAAGCAAATCAGCTTCTATTTCCTCTACATATTCCTCTGATTTATTTATTCATTTTATCTTTGCATGCTTGATTAGTACTTTAGGGACATTTTTATAAAGGATATTTTATTTGCATCAGAATCTTCCTTATTTGCATACTTTCCCTATGCTATGGTCTATTTTGAGTGGGTAAAATTCATGCTCTTGATTTTGTAAACTAATTTTCTAACTATGGTCCATATTTTGTTTAGAATAACAAATATTGTAAACAACAAAAATAGACTGTCTCATATTGATTTTGACATCAGTCTTGTGCCCTCCTGCTTCCTCTCTTTAGAATATTGAGCTTTATAGAGCAAGAACTTGCATAAAGTACTTTGCTGCCGTATTTTTATCTAGGTTCTTGCGTAACAAAGTACACAAGTAAACTGTTCAAGAGAATTCTTCAATGAATTTATAACCCATAAAGAGTCAATGACCTATTGATTTGACTAGCAGACAATCCATTCTAAAACACAAATCTTAATTCAATTTTTTAGCTCAATTTACCTAAATTTTATACCTTTTAATTTTAGGCAAATCTAAAATTTAAAATGGCATCTAGGCTAGTAATGGCAAAATTATCAAAACTTGAAAACCTCAATGGAACTAATTTCCCTATGTGAAAAAAAAAAATGGATACATTCTCTTCCAAGAAAGCGTGGATTATGTTCTCGATACAGAACCGCCAGTTTTAGAGCCTAATGCCACTAGTCAAACCACAGCTTGAAGTATGTTGGGGTACCCTATCTGAAAAATATGAAACCACTTATGAGACCCATGTGCAATTATTAGTAGAAAAGTATTAACTATTACAAAAGGAAGAAATTTGACTCAGTAACCGAGCATGTCAAAAAAAATGATAGTGCTCTCAAAGGACCTTGTTGCAGTCAGAAATCCAGTCCCTGATCGCATGCAAGTGTCTATTGTCTTTAACAGTCTCCCTCCTTAGTGGGAGCCGACTGTAATTGCATTGAACCACTTTGCACAAGGGATAACCATGTTAAATCTTCCCATGCACCTCAATGTTGAAGCTGAGAGAAGAATGCGAAAGAAGCCAAATGAACTCTACTTTGCTCAAAGTTCACTTTCTTAAATTCTCAAGAAACCTACAATAATCAAAATAATAACAATAATGGGTATAAGGGAAAGGGGAAAAATTTTAAAAATCAAAATAATATGGTTGAGAAGACATGTTTTTATTGTAAAGAAATTGAGCACATCAAGTTTAATTGTCTTAAGCTAAAAAATGAAAATAGGACCTTGACTAACAATAATGCTGGAAAGAATAACAATAATCAAAATAAAACAATGGACTTGATCTGTGTAGTCCTAGAATCATTAGTTGTCGACCATGACCTAAGGAATTGGTGGGTCGACTCAGCTTCCACTCAATATGTCTCAAGGACCAAAGATGGATTTGCAGAGTTGAGAGAGATCGCAGTCGGTAACCAGCGGATCTATATGACATATGGCACCTATTGTAATGTACTTGATATCGGGACATCTAATGTGTATACCTGGAGGAACGAATCTCCTACTTACTAATATTTTGCATGCACCCAATATGAGGTGCAATTTGATTTCTGTACCTAGGCTAGACGACAAGGTTTATGAAATAAGGTTTAGGTATGGTCAAATCATCATTGGTAAAAGGAGTCAAATTTGAGAGTTGGTTGACCTCCCTAAAGATAGAAAAGCTATTGGTTGTGCAAATGGGTCCTAAAAAAAAGCTCAATGCAAATGGATCCATAGATTAATATAAAGCTAGGTTGGTAGCTAAAAGATTTAGATTATGTAGAGACTTATTTGCCAGTAGCCAAATTTTCATATATTAGAATCATCTCAGCATTAGTTGCATATTATGATCTAGAATTATTTCAAATGGACATTTAAACAGCTTTCTTGAATGGATAGTTAAAAACAGATCTATACATGAAACAACTAGAAGAATATGTAATTAAAGGCCAAGAAGAAAAAATATACAAACTTAAGAAATCTTTATATGGTCTAAAACAGTCTTCTCGGCAATGGCATTTAACCTTTCATAACGCATCACTTAAATTGGTTATGTAGCCAATAGATTAGACCATTGTGTATATGTCTAGAATAGTGGGAGTAATTTTGTTCTCTTATCCTTATATATAGAAGATATTTTGCTAGCTGGTAATGATATTAGCATGATTAACCATACCACTTTGAGATGAAAGACATGGGAGAAGCTTCATATCTACTAGGCATTAAGCTAACATGAGATGGAAGTTCAAGACTCTTATGTTTATCTCAAGAAAATTATTTAGAAAATATTTTAAAGAGATTTAAGATGAAAATTGTAAACCCAAAGATACACCCGTTTGCAAAGGCTTGATATTGTCAAAGAAAATGTGTCCATCAAATGACAGTGACAAAGCTGAAATGGAAAGAATTCCATATGCTCAAGTTGTAGGATGTAAATTATGCCATGATGTGTACAAGGCCTGATTTGAATCACGTATATGGTCTTGTCAATAGATTTCAGAGTATTCATTGGCAAGGCGTAAAAAAGATACTCAGGTATATCCAGAAAACTAAAAACTATAAATTGTGCATCCCAGCTGACAAGTTAGAGGTTATTGGGTACTTTGATGCAAACTTTGCAAGCGACCCAGATGTTAGAAAATCAACCTCGGGACTTGTATTCTTCTTTGGAGGTGAATGTTTTTCTTGGTGTACCGAAAACAAGATTGCGTAGCACGATATACTATGGAAGCCAAGTATATTGCTTATAGCGTTGCTACAACTTATACGGTCTAGATTAAACGCTTCATAAATTATTTGACACTGGATATAGCCGACAGACCAGTGAAATTTTTTTGTGATAATCAGGTTGCCATTTATCAATTAGAATGGAGCCTATAGTTCCAAGGGTAAGCATATTGAAATTGATTATCAATATATTTATGATATCATTTAAAAGAATGAAATAAGTTATTTCTCATCATCAGATATGACTGCAGACCCTTTTACAAAGGGATTAAGTGTAGACATAGTTTCAAAGCATGTAGCTTTGATAGGACTAAGGAACATCGAAGTCGGGAACTTCAAAATAGGATGTTTTTCTTGGATTCCTTGGTCATGAGAGAAAAAGCCGCAATAGCGTGAAAAAACCCCATGACATGACTTTGGATATTTTTATGTTATGAGATGCATAACTGCACTAGCTTGAAACGCTTCAAGACAAGGATATGTTCATAAAAGTTAAACCACTAAGTGGTACAGACTTTATGATATTTCAATGTATTAGGGCTTCATGGCCAAGTGGAAAATGTTGGTATGTGTGGCCACCCATGGGGTCTCACATGTGCACATTTGTTTTTATTTAATTAATGCTTTTCCTAGAAATATTATGTACTAATTAGTATTTGTCTTTAAAAGGTTTTTTAGAGAGTAGAAAATCATTTTTCCAATAGATAGTGGATAGATCCCCATCTCCCATGTATTGAGGGCCACTTCTAAGAGATTCCAGGAAGGAAAGTCAAACGTTGGATAACGACTACCTCCCATCTCTCAATAAGTAAGGGTTTCATGACCATGGAGAGATGCAGGAAAACAAAAAGCAATTCTCCATTGTTTTAGAAAAGCCCCGACTCTCCGCGATTTACTGTCCAATGACACTCCCTTTAAATATTCTAGATTTTTAGCAGGTTTCATCCACTCTCCTTTAAACTTCAACACTTAATGTTGAACTTCAAAGAGGAGAATCCGCCAAAAATCCCAAGTATTGATAGCGAGCGTCGTTGGACTATAAATCGCAGAGAGCCGAGGCTTTCCAGAATGGTTGAGAATAGCTTTTGTTTCTCTATGTCTCTCCATACTCATGAAATCCTAACTTATAGAGGGATGGAGGGAGGTCGTTCTCCAACATTCGGCTTTCCTTCCTAGAATCTCTGAGAAGCAACCCTCCAAACCTAGGAGATGAGGAGTTATCCACTATTTGTTGGAAAAAAAATTTTCTTACTCTAAAAGACTTTTTAAAGAAAAACACTAATTGATACATAATATTTTTAAGACAAACATTAATTAGATTAAAAAAAATATGTGGCACATGTGAAGCCCCATGGCCACACATATGTACCTTCATCTTCCACTTGGTCATAAGGGTCAAATACAATGATATATTATAAAGTTTGTGCCACTTAGGGGGTTTAACCTTTCCGAGCATATCCTTGACATGAGGATTTTCACGCTAATGCGTTTATGTATCTCTAGACACAAAAAATCATCCAAAGTCATGTCATGGGGTTTTTCAAACTAATGCGGCTCTTCCTAAAAAAATCAAAGAAAAAATATCCCATTTGAGAGTTCCTGACTTAGATGTTCCTAAATCTCAACAAAGCTACATGCTTTGAAAATATTTTTGAACTTATTCCCTTTTTTAAACCCCAAACTTTCAAGATAGTAAGGTTAAATTTCCTACCAGTCCATAATTCATAAGGGGTCAAGTCTATGAATATAGTTGGAACACAATTAATAAAGTACATTGTAGTGTTGAGAGTCTCACCCCAAAAATGAGGTGATAAATTTGAAGAGCTCATCATTGACCTAACTACGTCCATTGGAGTACTATTTCTTCTTTCGGCTACACTATTTGGTTGTGGTGTATATGGCATGTAGTTTGGTGAATTATACCATCCTCGTTACAAAATTCGGTAAATAAGTCGGAGCAGTATGCACCTCCTCTATATGTTTTAAGAATTTTAATGTCTCCCTAGTTGGTTTTCTACCTCAGTTTTATATTCTTTAAATGTTTATAATGCATCAGACTTTCTACTAATTAATTATACATATCCATAACAAAAATAATTATCTATAAATGTCATGAAATATTCCATAACTCTATGTGTTTTTACATTTAATGGGCCACATATATAAGAGTAAATTATACTACGTAGCTCAGCATACCTTTTTCCTTTAGGAAAAGGCTTCTTAATTCATTTACTAGAAATACAAGGCTCGCATGTTTTGAACACAATCTCCCCTAAGTTGGGGAGGAAACCTCTTTTAACCATTTTTGTTCATTTTATCTTTATTTATATCTCCTAATCTTAAACGCCATAAATATGAATCATTCACACACACATAAACATCAAAGGAACCATCAATATAACCAAAATAAGATGAATTTTTATTAATATTCAATTGGTTCAAATTTAGTGCCATACACCAATGCTCGAGAATTTTTACCACGGATTACCCGACCAGACCAGAACCTTATTTCATGACTATTGTCGTCTAGCCTAGGAACAGAAATCAAACTACGCCTCATATTGGCTACATACAAAGTATCAATAAGTAAAAGATTTGCACCTCCAAGTAGATACAGCTTAAAAGTACTGACACCAAGTACATTACAATTGGTGTCATTTCCCATATAAATCTGTTGGTTACCGGCTACGATCTCCCTCAACTCGGTGAATACATCCTTGGTCCTCGAGACATGTCGAATAGGGGCTGAGTTGACCCACCAATTCCTCAGATCATGGTCGGCAACTAATGATTCTAGAACCACGCAGATGAAGTCCTTTCTTTTATTTTGATAATTATTATTTCGAGCATTGTTGTTATCTAGTTTCAATTTTTATTTTTCAGTTTAGGACAATCAAACTTGAAGTGCCCAGCTTCTTTACAATAAAAACATGCCTTGTCAACCTTATTCCTTTGATTTTTTAAATTTTTCCCGTTTCCCTTATATCTATTATTGTTATTGTTCTGATTATTGTAAGGTTTCTTGGGAATTTGAGATGATGAACTTTTGAGCAAAGTGGAGCTCATTTGACGTCTTTCTTATTCTTCTCCCCGCTTCAATACTGAGGTGCATGGGAAGATTCAACAAAATTATCCCTTGTACAAAGTGGTTCAATGCCATTACAACAAGCTCCCAAGATGGACGGAGACTGTTAAGGACAATGGACACTTGCATGTGGTCAGGGACTGCATTCCAGGCCGTAGCAAGGTTATTTACGAGCACTGTCATTTTGTTGACATGCTCGGTCACTGAGTCTGATTCCTTCATTTTGCAAGACTTATACTTTTCTAATAATAATTGCACATGGGTCTCTGAAGTGGTCTCATACTTTTCAGATATGGCACTCATCATACTTCGGGCTATGGCGTGGTCTTCAAAAACTTTAATTAAGTCATCCTCCAAAAAACTCAACATAGTAATCCTAGCTATTTTATCATCTTCTAACTATTTGTCAAATCGCCTTCAGGCTTGATCATTGGCATTAGGCTCTAAAAGTGGTGGGTTTGTATCTAGAACATAATCCACCCTATCTTGGCAGAGAATGTATCCAATTTTTCTATTCTACATAGGAAAATTAGTTCCGTTGAGTTTTTCAAGTTTTGAGAGTTATGCCATCACAAGCCTAGATGCCATTTTAAGTTTTAGAGGTGTTTAAAATTAAAAGGTATAAAATATAGGCAAATGGAGCTAAAAATTAAATTAATTTTGTGTTTTAGAATGGATTATCTGCTAGTCAAATCAATAGGTTGCCGACTCTTTATGGGCTGCAACCTCAATGAAGAATTCTCTAGAACAATTTATGTGCACACTGGTGTGATGCAAGAGCCTAGATTTTGGCAGCAAAGTACTTTATACAAGTTCATGAACTATAAAGCTTCACATTCTAGAGAGAGGAAGCAAAAGGTAGCAAGACTGATGTTAGAAAATATTTATATCAATATGAGAGAGTCTAATGTAATTGTTTACAATAGACAATATTTGTTATTCTCAACAAAATATGGACCACAATTAAGAAAATCAGTTTACAAAATCATGAGCATGAAATTTTACCTACTCAAAATAGACCATAGCATAGGGAAATTATGAAAGTAAGGAAAGATTATGATGTAAATAAAATATCCATAAAAGAAATATCCCTCAACTACCAACCAAGCATGCAAGATAAAATAAATAAATTGATAAATCTATAAATCAGACTAATATGTTGAGGAAATAGAACCTGGCTTTTTTTTATGCACTTATTTTTAGCAGCAATTATGTGTTTTTTTGTCTCTCTAAAATTTCAGCTATAGCCCTATCTCTCTCTCTCAAATTACAGCAGCATTTTATGGATGAATGAGATTAACAAAATTGTTTTTGCACAAAAACAATTAATATTAGGTAAAGAGGAAAAAAAAATGATGCATTGAGATAACATACGTACGAACAAATTTGATGTATGATAGTCAGGTGCGCTTGGTCAGATGTGCCCTCTCCATGTCAGGAGTTGGCCGAAACCACTTAGCCGAAGGCCTTGATGGGATTGGTTATAGAGCTGAGGGAGGAGAACGCGTGAGACTAGCTACACACCACCGGGTTCTTAATAGTGGAAAACGTTGATGCGCTTGCAGCCCTAGAAGAGAAAATCCCTTAACGGTGATGGACAAAGAAGAAATCCTCCTTTCATAGAAATTCATTGTAATGCAGTGAATTTATGTCACTTTGCCCCTCTTGCCTCTTGCCTAATATAAGATCCACATAAATTTTGTTTACATCGGTAGTGAGAGAGAGTGTCAATTTCAACATATGGTTAGAGAGAGAAGTGACGGCAGTAGATGGTTAGAGAGAGAAGTGACGATTTGGGCGATTGCAAGGAGCATAAAATAGAGAGTGGGAAATCTCAACAGCATGTTGGCAAATTTCAGCTTTGATACCAAAGTTGAACTTCAACGGGGAGAATCTGCCAAAAATCCCAGGTATTGATAGAGAGCGCCGTTGGATTGTAAATCGCAAAGAGCCATGGCTTTTCCAGAACGATTGATAATAGCTTTTGTTTCTCTGTGTCTCCCCATGACCATGAAACCCTAACTTATAGAGGGATGGGAGGAGGCTGTTCTCCAACTTTCAACTTTGGATCCTGGAATCTGTGAGAAGTGGTCCTCAATACTAGGAGATAGGGAGTTATCCACTATTTGTTGAAAAAAGGATTTTCTCTCTCTAAAAGACCAAACACTAATTAATACATAGTATTTTAAGGAAAAACATTGATTAGAGTAAAAAAGAAATATGTGGCACATGTGAGGCCCCATGGCCACACACGTACCAACAAAACATTATCATATTCAAACAATTAATACAGTTCTATATCAGACATCTAAAGCCCTAATTTTAATTTGAGCCTTACATAAGAAAAATAAATAGGGTAAAATCTTGTAGGGTTCGTATTATCTGCAAAGTGAATTTTACCTCATATTTACTATCATGTATGCTCGATTTGCTTTGTCAAATGAGATCATGATTTATTTTAACGATTGCATACTAAGGATACATGCACATGCACATGCACAAAAAAATTTGCACAAGTCATTAGCATGCTGAATTTTAAATTTCATTTGAATGTGCATTGTAACACTTTGGTTTTTGTTGGAGCTATATCATAATTGGTTTTACCAAAGGAGTCTTTTCAAATAACTGATGCGCACATGAGCAGATGTTTTCTCGAAAGCTAAAAATAAAACAATAAAAGGAAAACATTATTTGTATTCATATTGAACATTCAACAAGCATGTTTGGTACCTTGCAATATAAAAACTAAGCATGGATAATGAGTCCTCATATTTACATGTACATATGATCTCACACTTTAATGTGGTCCTTATGAGATTAGAGTGAGCTTTCAAGGAAAGGAAGAGCAGGATCCTTTAGTCCTTTACATTTGATCTCTAGGGAGTATGAAAGTAACCTGGTTAACCTAAAAATTTTCAATTTAAGTCATCCTGGGATTATTAACCAAATACTTTAAAGAAATTTATTTTGGCAATGAGTCAAGAAATCAATTTGCTGAAAATTAAATTTCCACATTTGAACAGAAACCTGCCAGAAACATGATAATAAAACCTATCACCTAGATATAGAATTACATTACCTTTTTTCTTTAAATAAATAGATCCAGAACTAAATTTTGAACAAATAGATAGAAATTAACCTCCCTTTTCCCCCTAACAGTCAAATCATACTAAAAAGGACAAGTCCTACAGTCATCCAGAAGTTATAGACATGAGGCACGGAAACCATCTGACATTTAATGCATCATGAACTAAAAGTTTTTCTACACGGATTTCTAATAATCAGAATTAACAGTCCAAAGTACACAAGTTCTCTAATTAAATTTTTCTGCGCCAATAATTTGCTTGTCTTAGAGCACATTGGTAAAAGAGCTCATAAATCATTTAGCATGACAAGCTCTTGCCAAAATAAGGAATTACCAACTCCAAGAACTCCACTGTCAGAACAATTTTGGCATGCTGCTTGAGGAGGTGGTGAAGGAAATAAACATCTATAGCATGGTCCTCCTTTATGATGGTAAACTGTTAGCTGTCAAGGAGTAAAACTCATGAAGAGATAAAAAAAGCAAGTAAATTAACATCCTGGGAAACTAAAACTCATTTACAAGCATTTCAAACAAATGATAATGAAATAGTTTTAAGCTTATAGTAGATTCTCAAAGAAGTCTTTAGATACTCAATAGTATAAAAAGAACTTTGTTTCCTCTTTAAGTCAATTATCACATGTACAATAATAATTGGCAAGTGCTGAAATGCATACCTGCCCCTCCAATCCTAGGGCAGCACCAGATACAAGCGGCTGCAAATACGGGACTCCAAAGAAGTCAGACAATCAAACCAAGTTTTTATTTACAAAATCATATAAGAATACAACAAAAAACATCAAGTATGGGAAAGCTTGCCAAAGAAATATGGAGTTTGCTTATATACATTTGTTATTTAAGATCAACAATCCCAGTATGTGAGCTGCCAATGAATTAACCATAAAAATAGGACCCATACACACAATAAAATCAATCTTAATCATTGACCTTATTTGAAAATTTAAAAATGAATAATATGAACCATTCAACTTCCCTCACTCAGAACTACAGTGAAAACAAATGAATAATAATCAATGAATTAGAGCAGGCTGCAATGAAAACATGCAAACCTTTTCCTCACACCCTTTGTGACGCAAACCTAGTAGCTTGGAGCTAAGGTTAGCAAAGAAGAAGATAGGGAAAATCCAAAATTAAAAAAAGGTCCAAAAATCAAAGACAAAAGAAGCACTTGCTGCTCCAGGGTTTTGAAAAAAATCCATAGCACGATGCTTCATTATGCTTGAGTACATCTCTCATACAAGAAAACCATAAATAAGACTTAATCATGGCCATCCAACTAACCTAATCCGGGCCATTTATTATAAAAGACTTTAAGTGACTAAAAAGACATAAAAGACTCTAGAAATTACCACTTATGCCCCTAAGTAAATAAAATGACTCAAGAAATAAATAAAAGACATTCAAGAATAGATTCAATGACTATTTTGATTTTCTGCGGTTCCTCTTGTAAACTTTAAGCTCGTCTCTCTTATCTAAATACTCGAGAGCAGTATTCTGGGCTGCATCACATTGGAAACTTGCAACAACTAAGAATTCCTAGCTATACAAGGCTTGAGTATTCATAATATAACTTCATAATTTATAAATGACCCCTATCACTTCAAAAATGCTCTATATTCTTTCGTTTGGAACAGTTATTTATCAACTATATGACTTGCCCCTAAGTCAATGGCATCAACTCTACATTTTCTATCCTTTCAAATCCAATAAACAAGAGATTTATAATTTCCTGTTCCAGCTCCATGCTCATGTTCATGACCCATAAAACTTTCAATTCAGTCTGCCAAACTATCGCATGCATTTAATGGGGGTTTGTAGCCTTAAAATGCCTAAAAACTTAATTTTTATTAAAAGCTTGCTACGTGCTCCCCATCTATGCTTCCTCATGCTTTTATGCCCATTTATTACTCTCAGATTGACTGGGAGTGTGCACTATTTGGATACCTAGAGCAGGATGGGTAGGAATCTGGGTACTACATGCGATATGGTGGGCTCCATCACTCACCTTAGTTTGCGACTGGGCCTTGAACCACCAATCAAGATGTTTGTGTTTGGTCCCCATTACGCGCATTGCCAACGAGAATCCACATAGGCCGAGCATCCCAATGGACGAAGCACAACTAGTGAAAATCTAATGAGAAGTTAGTAGGACCGCTTTTGTGGGAGTCCGATTAAGAGTATAACCAGCTATTAATACTGCCTCCCCCAAAAATTTAGGGAGAGCTTAGCATGTCCCATCACACTCACCATTTTCACCAAGGTCTTGTTCCGTCTCTTAGCTACCCCTTCTGTTGAGTGCATGGCATACAATATTGATCTATGTTACCATGCTTAGTAAGGAACTCCTTAAATAACTTTGAGGAATACTCACCGCCCTATCGGTTCTAGGACCTTAATTTCCTAGTCTGTTTGGGTCTATACCTTGGCATTATAATCTAATACTCTAGGGCTTCTGCCTTTTCACTCATTAAATATACATGGCCAAAAAGGAAGTGCTCATCTATAAAAGTGAACCTCTTGCAGCCTTAATGGATTCGTAGGTCCACATTTATTACAATGGAGAACATCTAAAATGCCAATAGTTCTCTGAGCTTTTGCAAAGGACATCTCAACTAGCTTTCCTTGAATGCATGATTAACATACTTTGGTTAAATCTCAGTAATCCTTCTCTCTTTACTCTCCCCATTCTCTTATGATTTATATGCCCCAATCTCATGTGCCATATATATACATTATTAGCATCTTCAAAGGACGAGACACAGAAAATAGATTCTTTATTGCAATTGTAAAAAAACAATTTACAAAAAGGCCATTCATAACTAATTCTTGGCCCGATTTAACTTCCACCTTATTGCCAGTAAAAACCTAGAGACCAAAACCGAGCTGTCTCACGTCTGGAGTGTAATGAGTTATCTTTAGAACCATGCTTTTTATGTTTTCCAACAAAAGGATGTAATCCCCTAAAGCGAGTATTTTTGTTTTCTGATTTCCATCAATCAAGATATGCTAGTCACATGGTAAACAGGTTTAAAATTTTGAAAACCGTCCTGGTGTTAGACACTTAAGTAGTGCATCCTTGAGTTTAGACACCAGGATCCTTCTTTAAGATCAGCTAGCTTGGTCTCAACAACCACACAAGCATGCTCCCCATCACCCTTGGGATTTGTATTCTTTCGCACCTTGCAATATTTCCTTATGTGTTACACTTATTGCAATTATAACACTTCGTATTCTTGAAGTCCCCCCTTTTCTTAAGCCCAATTTCCCCCTTTTGATTCTCATCTCTCTTACTCTTATTCTTGCCCACGTCCTTCTTTTTCTTTAATGAACCGGTGTTAGGTTTGAGATTTATCAGATTCACGAAGTCTCTTCTTTGAGCATGGTGATGATCTCATCAAGCATTGTTGCATATATAGCCTTTCAAGGCCATGTGTGCACTGCCAGCATTGTTCAGAGCACTATTTGCAAAATCGAACCGAAATGGTTAATCGGACATAGGGCCTAAAGCGGTTTAACCAGCCTAACCGGTCGATATAACCGTTCTAACCGAGCAAGTCCCAGGGCAGTCAAAAAATTGTTAAAAAAATAAAAAAGATACAAAAAATCTACTAAAATATGAAAAACATATAAAGAATGATTAAAACAAAACAAATTCAAATGAAGTTGAAAATTAATGAAAAAAATGGATTTTAAAAATGCCTAGGGGTATTTTTAAAACTTTCCGAGAAAGATGGGAAAATATAAAAGTTAGTATTAATGACCAAAACAATTTCTAATCTTTACAATAATGTAAAGAATATTAAAAAATGTATTACAAATCAAATTCCTTATTTTTGAGATTTTATATATTTTTTTTTATTTTGTTTTTTAAAATACCGTTCGATCACCAAAATCGCCTGAAACCAGAACCGGCCACTAGCCGGCTCTGATCTAACCGGGCGATTACCGGTTAGATTGATCGGTTTTCCAACATGGGTTCAGAGTCACAGTGGGAGTGACCAGGAACCTAATGACTACGAGTATCTTTGCGTACTAGGATCCGGATAAGCCAAAATGACCCTATTTGATTGAATGAGGTGAGGTTCTTGGAACGATCTTGTGAACCGAGAGGTTTCAAGGTTTTCCTCTAGTCAAGGTTGGTATGACAGTGTTCACATCATGTCGTGAGAGCCAAGGCTTGGGGATCAATGGATCTCGGTTTGTTTGAGACATGTTGTGTATAAGCACTATGTGAGCATAGCTAGGTTGTAAGAGGACATCAGCCCAAATCCCTGACATATGTAGCTTGCTCACAGCGTGTGCACAGACAGTCACACTTTGGGAAGCCGTTCTGATGAGGTAAGATCGACCTATCAGAACTGTGCACGCGTACTGAGAAAGGACCCCCACATCCACAAGAGTGCATGTCCTTGGGGGCACCTGTAATCCACTGAACACCCTGAAGTCCATCTAACTATTTGTTAGCTTTGATAGGTCCACTCATATCCGGACTAAAGTCTGTGACTAATAAGGGCCTATTGGGTTGATCTGAGAAATTGGATTGGATTTTTGGGTCTAGCCCAGTGGAGTATAATGTAGCCCGACATTCTATCGGACCTTGTTTTTCCCACTAGATTTATGAGAAGTGCCAGCCCATGATATTTTAATGAGAAATGATAAAACTGATTTATCACGATTTTAGATGATTTTTTAGAATTTTATTTTCAGAGAAAAATACTTTGTTAAAATTGTTGTGTGCTAATTCTAATTAAGGACGTCCACACATGTGGTGTGTGGCACACAAATGGCCAATGTGCCATACGTGCATCCCATAGGGCAGCGACATCATTGCCTAATGGGCATGATGCGGAAACCCTAACCCTAAACGCGGGACCCTTGTTTGGATCTGACACATAGCTTTATGGCACATGTGTGAAGCACATGTGTGGTGGCATGTGTGTTGACATATGGGAGTGCAAAGATTTTTCATTTTCCATTAAATCTTTAAAACTCTAAATTTGTGATTAGATAGCCATTAGACATTTGAAATGGAGTGTTGTGATTGGTGTGAAGAGGACAAGAGGGACGCACCATGACATGGGGTGATGTGATGTCCCCCCTTTGAAAATGACATTGCACTAAGGTTGTGTGAGCCACAAGCCTTAACGACTAAGATTGAAAGGCCGGCATGCCACCCTCATTAAGGTTTTACAAGGCTCATTTCAAATCAATGGCGGTCATTTAATATTTTAAAGATGAATGGTCAAGATGAGTTGATTTTGAAAATTACAGTTTAAGGACACTTGAGATATTGTTGGAATTTTTGAGGTATTATGTGGGCATTTAGTGATAAGGGTGTACTCAATCATCACCATCCACATGATAGCCATCAATAGTGAATGACTAGGCTAGGTCTTTAGCCTCTCTCAACCCTTGGATCACTCAATGGGTGGTTGAGATCTAATCTAGCTTTTGTACCCCACATGAAAAATCAATACAAGGACCACATCACTTCATTCAATTGATTGCTTTCACTTCAACACTTCATCGCTTATCCTCAAAGAGGCTCACGCCCCACTCCATTGCTTTCTTCTTGTCAACCTCAAATTCATGACTTGAACTTGTTATCTTCAAGAGTAAATGTTGCATACTTCCACTCCATAATGCAAGTATGAACCTTCAAGCTTCATCACACACCCCTTCTTGATTTAGGGCTGCTGTCATGTCAAAGACTTGCGGCTGGAAATTCATGGTAACAGTAAGCAATCATGCTCATGGTCTCTTCTTAACGTCCTTTAGTGTTTGAATTGAAGAACATTTATTTTGTGCATATTTGATAAGTGTAGATTTGAGCCTATTGCATGTTTTCCACTCTATATTGGAAGCATGTCTTCTTGAGCACCATCATGCACTTCTCCAAGGGATCAACCCACTGTTATGGAAGTTTAAGATGCTGGAATTGGTCATAACAGCAGGCCTACTTGTTTCATCTTCCATCTTTATTGTGTTGTAATCTTTTATTGAAAAACCTTGGTCATATGCCCTTTTTGATGATGCAGTTTTTAACTTCTTATGCGCAAACTGTTATGGCATCAATGTTCCTGAAAATGCAACTGTATGATACATAACAGTGAGGTCTCAGTGTGCTCCACGCACCAAGTCTAGCCCATTTAATCCCATAGGTGTTTGGATATTTCAACCAAACCCTAGAACCTAAACTACTCAGTTTTGAGCTCATTTTGGATGCGATTTCCCCTACTTTGGCTCTAGTGGTCCAGTGTCCCATTTGAAGTCATTTTGGACTTCTTTGTAAGAGTGACAATTCATAATGTGGTGGTAATGTGTTTGCTTCCCAAGATTAGATCGAAATTACCCCCTTCTTGCGCTATTTGTTGTGAGTGATAGCAAGGGTTGTGAATATACCGTTGCGGCATTCGTACGGTGGTTGCTTGGAATCAGCTTCCCATAAATATTAAACTCATGCACATTACTTCTTAGTCTTTGCCTTTTGTTGTCTTTTATTTTAAAAGAATTTTAAAAGAGTTGTGCTCATCTTGTAAGTTTATTATTGTATTTTGATTTTGTAGTTTGTAGTAAATGGGTGTTTTTCCAAGGTTCAATGGAAGTTTATGTAAAATGTTCTTAAATTTTTTGTTTTACACACCTTGTGTGATTCCCCTGATACTACTTCAGCTCTGGCATGCTCTCTTGTGCAGTACGGGTTGAGGTCAAAGCTTCCCATGAAGTTAGTAAAGTGTTGAGCAGGAGGTTGTCTTACATATTCTCATCAGCTTGTATCTGTGCCAGCTCTTGTTGGATGTGCTCGGCCAATTTTCCTCCATTCATTTTCAGATCAGAGTATTGCCTCGTAGCAAGCGTCTTTCTTATAAAGGAAGAAGTGGCATAATCCTTCTCTAGCTTCTCATGAATCGCCTTTGCAATCTTAGGATTTCGTGCTCGAGGGCATCAGAGTGATCAATAGCCATCAAAAGGGGATGATTAGTTAAGGTATTTCTACGCTCCCACTGAGCATAAGCATAAGCATCCCTAATTGCTTTCATTTCATAAGCACTGCCTCTTGAGGTAGGATTTTTTTTTCCAGGGGGAGAGGGGATTCTCTGCGACTAGCTCTAAGTCCTCCTTCAAAGAGGACATAGCATGTCTTTCTCTTCCAAGTCGCATAGTTCTTCCCATCAAACCTCTCAATCTTCAAAAGTTCAGATATAAAACCTTTGGATGCCATGTTCTTGACTCATGAAATTAAAAAGTTCGTAAACTACGGCTATAAGAAGACAAGCTCTGGTACCAATGGAAGTAGTAGTTATGTAGAATATAAATTCAAAAAATTTCTTCTTTTCTTTATTAATGGCTGGAATTTCGTCTTAAATTGACACAATACAATGCCAAAATAAAACCTACTACAATCTAGACTCTTTAAACCTTACTGCCAAAAAAACACTTGCAACTTAGGAGCTAAAAACAAGAACAGCAACTAAATAAAATAAAACAAAATAACATTAGAAGACTTACTGCCCTTGTTGCCAGAGTTATCGCATTAGAGTTGGTACACCCCACACCCGATCACCTGACCGATGCCACACTTGATTCTTTGATATTGCTGAATCTACCAACTGAGAAGCACATCTAGAACACCCTTATCTTAAATCCATGAGGCTGAGGCCATGCGTCACAATTACGGTTTCCAAGGGATACCCGTTAATCCTTGGGGCACATCGCTGATCGGAACCACCCTAGCCTAATCTGGGGCTGGGGGTGCCCTCTTACTCGCTTGGGAGGTGCATGCCACCCCAATATCGGGTGGTGGCATGCAACCGAGAGAGAGAGAGAGAGAGAGGAGAGAGAGGGCTGAAATGTGTAGAGAATGAGGGATTCGCCTCTTTATATAGACCTCAAGGGCCATAGGGCACATAGACCTCAAAGGCCTTAGGGCATACAGACCTCAAGGGCCCTAGGATGTTCCAATTAAATTAGGATGCAAAATTTTATGCAATCTATGAGGTAAGAGAAATAATCTGAGCCATCCATCCCTGAAATCAATCGTCATGATTTAGGGAGAATTTTAGGGATGTTATGACCTGAATTTGACCCATTATCTACTTTTAATGGATCTTATATTCAACACTCATGCGAAATTTTGGCAAAGTTTTATGTTGGCTGCCTACCTAACACAACCCACCTCTATTAACCGAGCTTGGGACAAGTTAAGGGAAAGTTTAAGATCCTCACCCTTCTTAGACCAACACTACTAACAGTTAATGTAAAAAAAAAAATATATATATATATATATAAAATTATAAAATAATATCATTATTATGAGGAAAGAGAAAAAGGCGAGGGGACGCGTGTCCCAAAGAAAAAGCTAACTTTTCCCAAACCAGTGTTATCAAGAGTGGATTGGTACTTGAACCAGTGAACGGGCTGGTCCAATCAAAACTAGTTCAACCGGCGGTCAGACCAATCGAACCTTTTTTTCAATATGAAAGAATTATAAAATATATAAAAATCTTAGAAGTTCATTTAAAATTAGAAAAACACAAGTTAACTAATGGGAATTTAGTAAAAATAAAAAAATATTTTTAAAAATTATTGTAAAAAATTAACTCATTTTAATAATATATTGCATTTTAAAAATTAGTAAATTACTATAATTAAATATTATTAAATAATTAAGAATTACATTTTATTTAATTAAACATTGTAGTTTGTTTAACTAACGTTTAACTTAAACATTAATAAAGAGTTAAGCAATGCATATTTTTTAATTTAACCATTGCATTCTGTTTAATTAACAGCAAGGTGCGTATGGAAAGTTTCACCTCATTCCATTTTACATGGGCAAGGTCAAACATGTGGAGAGAGAGAGAGAGAGTATAATAGACGGCAAGATTTTGAGAAATCTGACCTTTTATTTTTTGAAAAAAGGAAAGTAAGATATAACTTTTTTTATCACGATTTTTCACAGTAAAAAGTTCCATGCAATCAACATGAAAAAAATGGAAAGGAAGAATAAGATCATGTAAAAAATTGGTAATAAATTTGAAAAAATAGAATTTACGCTCAACTATAGAGTTTATAATTAATTTTCCAAACGGAATATAAAACTGAAGAAACCGGCAATCCAACCAGTTCAACTAGTTAAATGCCAATTTTGACCGGTTTTATAAAAATACCGGTTTAGTATTCTAATCGGACTAGACAAGGTTCTGCTCACCGGTCTGGACCGGTTTAATAACTTTGTTAAAAACCTTGCATTTGCTCATTTCAAGTTTTGTTTTTGAATGAGCAAATACTGAATATGAGATGTTCTGAGGATGTGGATATCTAGGTTACGATCTCCAAAAAAAAACCCAAACAACCTTAGTCCATCAAAACTTGGATATAGAGAAGAATGACTATCCTAAGGCCCCAAACAACCCATTAGATTTGGGTCATTTGTGTGTATGCATGAGAGAGTTATATTTGGGCTCTGAAGAGAGAGAATCGCTTGAAGGCGGGCCGAAGTAGAAACAAATAGTTGTGAGTTTTTGTTGCCATTAAAGCCTTATGAGAGCATGTAATCAATATTTTGACAGAGTAGAACAAAGGACTCCAATGGGAGTATGGTCCAAAGGGACCGAGATTGGCAAATGATGTTTGCCAAGACTCTGACTAGGCTTAACGAGCTAGGCCAGTCGAGTTACAAAACCATAAATACCTGGGCATAGAGCACAACTGATGAGGGTTAGTTCCCTGGATCAGGTCAGAGTTGCCTAGGGTAGTAAGCCAAGGGACTATGTGACCCTTGTGTGCGATTGGTAGGCCTGTAGGGACGAGGGCCAAAGCTTCATCTTAGACCATTATATAGCATGTACATATGATAACCCTATCAGGAAGAAAATCACCATTAAAGGTGACATGTGAACATGTACAAGAGATAACCCCCATATGCACCATAGAGTAGGGTATGCACAAGTCTATGTGACCTTCGTCTAGTCCCTAACAGGGAACCTGTAATCCATAGATTAAGATTGTGTCCTCTAAACTATTGGCTGACATTGGTAGCCCAATCATGAACCCATGCAATGGTTTGTAGGTCATAAGAACTGTTGGGTGATTGTGACACTCTTATAACCACTCGAATTCCAATATGACAGACAATGACGATTGTGACCTCCTTGTACCAAAAGTAAATGGTCTCTTTGTATAGGTTTCCATATAATAATCATTATAGTCACAAACACACAAGTCACAATCCACAAATCATAAATCATAATCCAATTAATCCATAATCCACAGTGCAAAGCCCAAACCAAACACCAATAACGAATACACTTATTAACTCATACATATAATGACATAACACATAATCCTTAATACATAAAAGCTCAATACCATTACCATGATTACCATCCTAGTCCAGAGTCCATACACATAAGAGGAGGAAAAGAAAATTGTTTGGATAATTTTTCAAAACTTTGAATTAATTGATCAATCTAACAAGATTTCAGTTTTTTTTTATTTGCACTCTAATATGTAATAAAAATAAAAAAGGGTTTAAAACCCCCACCCCTTCCCCGTTACTTGAGGGGGGGGAGCACAAAAAAGCCCCTCCATGAGGGGCATTTCGCCTCGCGGGCAGAGTCCTTGGGTGCCCGCTCAAGGACCCAACGCCTAGCAAGCCTGGTCCTGGCCATTGCACCTAGGCCCCCTGGCCAACCTAGGCAGCTGCCTAGGTGCTAAGTGGTTCATTTTTTGGAACATTGGTATCTGCTACAAAAGCGAACCTCACTCATAGCATTTGCAAGAAAAAAATGAAGTTAAACTTGTGGTAAGATGTCATCCCTCCCAATAAGAGACCCCAGTCCCTCGAATCTCGCAAGGGCTAAAATCATGAGCTTGCAAGTATTCCTCCCCGATTTCCTTACATTTTGGAGCTACATTAGTTTTTCACCCATCAATTTCTCAAATCTCAAGCAAAGGCATGCTGGTATTGCGGTCAGTTCGTGAAGTCACCATGCATCCTATTTTAACCAATTTCGAAATCCCATTGTTCATCGTTCCAATCTTACGAAACATCCTTTACTCAATCAAGCGAGTGTACCACAGAGCACTGTTTTCTGCTGCAGCAGTCTTCTTCAACTTTCCATTTCACCAAAATCTCCCATGCCGTTCCTCATTTTGGCCTCGTGTTATCCTTCCCATTTGTCTAGGTGTTACAAAACACAACCAAACATGTCGCCTATCCTACCACAATGATCACACTTCAGCTTACTGTTATCTCCTTGATTAGGATCCCCTTTTCCAAATTTTTGAGACATATCTGCTTTATTGTTCCTAGGAGGTAATGATCCATTGGTTGTGCAGGCAACAAGACATTTTTTCTACTCCTCACTCTAGACAAAGGAATTTACTTGATTGAGAGATGGAAAATTATCCCAACTAAGGAATTGAACCCTAGCTAACTCAAACTTGAGGTTCAATCCAGCCAAAAACTCAAAGATGTGATTTTGTTCCACAAACTCCATGTATTTATGCACATATTGCTTACAGGCCAGTTTAAACATTTGATAATGATCCAGCTCCCTCCATAGGTTGTGAATCAAAGAGAAATATGTTGCTAGAGACAGCTCCCCCTGTCGAAGATGGGATACTCCTGCCTCAATTGGTACACCTGGCACACATTCTTGGTTTGGGAGTAAGTTTACCAAATCCCAGGTCACTCTCGTAGTCCAAAGAAAAGGTAACATTGACTGCAACAACCCAGACATTACCGTCAAATTTTCAGTCTCCAACTCCTCGTGAGAGGATCCGTCTCTTCATGTTCAATAATTTTTCCATCGATACATACCAACTTCCCTCTTCCACAAATAAATATTTTAACAATCTATGACCATTCCAGATAATTTGTCAACTTTTAGCAATTGTAATTAGTAGTCCAGGGTTTTCTAGATGGATACCCATGTGAGAGGTTACCCCCAAAGTACAGTAGGGTAGAAGAGAGCTCTGAATCGTCGATAATGGACATACTAATCACTACACAAATCAATACACACCAGAAAACATTTGTTGATTAACATAGACAGCCACTTGACTGACATTGATTAACACTCCACACTACTTCACTCCACACAAAGTTCCAAGACCATCCATACCAGAGATCTCGATAGAAGATATGAGTCTTACAAGTGGTGACCAGGGGTGAGACATATTAAAGGAGTCCAAAACCACTTTTGAAACACCAAATTGTCCCAACCAAGTCTAGGATAGGATTTTCAGTTCACCATCACAAACTCGACCCAGATAGAAAATAACCATGATATTGGGGTTTGATGCACCATACAAACTTTTCATATCTGCATTTTTTATCCACGCAAACCAGATCTACGGTTTCGGCCATCATCAATTTTCAGATCTAGTTTCCAAACCACTCATCAAAAAAATCAACGAAATGAAAGGAACTGTAACATCAAGGTTTCTTTAATCCATACCTGATTTTCCAAATTTACAGTTTCTGACCCGGTGACTATTAGGAACCATTGCACGGTCAGATCACATCATTTAGGTTACAAACACATTTCCTAAAGCTTCCTACTCTGATACCAAATTAAAATACGACAAACTAATAAGGGACAAAGAGTATAAGAGAGATCAAGATCTAGAAAGGGAAAGAAAGTTAGTGAGATAGGTGAGAGAGAGCGTCATATGAAGAGGAAGGAGGAGAGTAGGGTCACAGTATTGTAACCTAAGACCCCCAAGCTCCATGAATATACTTTTATATTGATAATAAAAGGTTTAAAGTACAAAAATTCCCATAAGGGAAAAGACAAAATAAGTCCTGAGGAACTTACATAAAAGAGAAAAAAATATAAACTTAGTTATTCACAACAAAATATAGGGATTATCAAGAAAAGAATGTCTTAATAATTTAGCTATTTTCTCTAAAGGCATGGTATAATGACCAAAATGCATCACTACAACAGCTGAACCTTTCAGCCAATGCCTGTCATAGAAATTAATATGGGACCTAGAATATGCAGAGCTCTCATATTCAACCACTCTAGTTCCATTTGAAGTCCACCTCGTGCGAAAGAAACAAAGAACACATCGTGAAAGGAAGAGGCAATCATTGCAAAACCATGCATCAGGGGCAGCACTCTCCAGTGAAAACACAGTTGTAAACGTGGCCGCATACTATAGCGGGTACCCTATCTCTCAATAAAAGTTTAGTGTTCAAAGGGCAGAAGCTTTACCTTTGTTATGCAGGTTTTTATTGTTCCTAGAAGACATGAGGAAGTATGCAAGAAAACCCAGGTAAAAAACTCAAAAAGGAAGAAAGAGTGAAGGAATGAGAAAAACCGTGCGTTCCTGTTACTTCTATAAGCATTCAGAGCAAAACAATGCTCTGAAAAAGAAAACCTAATAAGACTTCCAGAATCACAAAAATTACGATTCTTGAGGTGAGAGACAAGATGTCTAGCAGGCGATGCATATTGACCTGCAAGCAACACAACTTGCACCCCCAATGTTGTAATTTGCAGATCCAGCCTCAAGGCACTACATGGGGCCTAAGAACACACTGAAACCCTTACAACTGAAAAAGAACAGAAAAACAGTAAAGAACCAATCAAAAAAAAAAGAGGAAAAAGAGACAAAAATAGAATGAAATTTTGGACTTTATTCATGATGGGCATTAATGACCTTATAACATGGGAGGACCGAATGGCCTTGAATCATCCCTCACTATAAAGATCCACAAAAAAAAAAAAAAAAAAAATTAACTCTCCAGATATTATTCTTCTTGAGAGCAAATGAAGCTTTCAAGTAGACGACCTTACAGATGCCATAACAAAGGTGTTCTCATTATTGCGACACTTGTTCACATTCTTCAAGTGTCAGATCTCCCCCTTTCAGTGCACAAGATGTTGATCAAGGGATCACAACCAATGACAGTAAATTCCAAAACTATAAAGTTTTGTTGAAGAGAGGCGAATAATGGCTCACTACTAGCTAAAAGGTCACAGTCCTCAATGAAAGTATATTCAAAATCATGTAAGCAATGTTCCAAAAAGCGGACCGCCCAACGCTTGGGCGGCCGCCTAGGCAAATCTGGGGGCCTCGGCACATCGCCCAAGTCTAAGCGCCCTAAAAAAGCGACCCAGGAAACCGCCTAAGCGGTCGCCTAAGTCCAGCGCCCCGCCCAGAGGCAAAAATTGCTTTCGGTAGGGGCATTTTTTGTCCATTTTTTTGATACTCAAGGGCCAAAAATGGGGGTTTTAGGTTCATTTGAAACCTAAAACTTATTGGAGCCCATTTTAGAGAAAGAAAGCCTCCAAAAAACTACTTTTTTGGTGATTTATTTAGGATCTAAGGGTTTCTTAAAGTTATGAGAAATTGATCAAAACATCACCCATTGATATTAGATTTAATTTTTGATGTTTTATAAATCTATTGGGGGGTTTTTTAGAAGATTTTGAGTCCTTAGAAGCATCTTTAAGGTGGAAGTTTGGAGATTGATCAATCAAACACAAAGTAAGAGATTTTTTTTATTGCTTATATAAAAAGCATTATTTTGAGATGTCTTCTTCGGGATCTAATAGAAGTGGTGATCCCGGTTGGAAATATAGCTACAACCCAGATCCTAATGATAGAAATTGCATAAGAAGCAATTTTTGTGATAATGATACATAAAGGGGCACAAACCTGTTCAAGAAACATCTTGCCGGTATCAGGGGGGATTTTACCCATGTAAAAAAACTCTTGATGTTATTAAAGAGGAAATAACCAATTTTTTTAATATGGTAAACATGAAAAAAGATGAGAGATTTGCCTCCATAGCAGAGATTAGGTCTGGGGTTCGGGTCAATTATGATGCTGATGATGATGTGAAGAGGATGGGATTGGGGAGAGATGTCAAGAGGTAGAAGTAGAACAATCAATTATTAGAGGAAAGGGAAAGGGAGTTGTAATTGTTTCTGCTTCTGGTTCTGGGAGTAAGAAGTCTTGAGTTAGAGGCTCTATAGATAGTTTTTTTGCCTCGGCCTGACCCTGAGGTTACAAGAGAGAAAACAAAGAAGCAAACCACCATTGAAAATAGAATGAAGAAGGAAGAGGGAGATAGAGCTGCTTACTATCGTGCTACATGGTTTTATGAGGCAAGCATTCCTTTCAATACCGCTCGCTTAAGCAGCTTCTATGCCGGCAATTGGCCAATTTGGGCCTGAAATGAAACCCCCAACCCCATATGAGCTTTCAGAGCCTCTTTTGAAAAAGGCGATGAGTGTCACGAATGAAGCTGTAGAAGTTAAGAAGGATGCATGTGCTCAGTATGGGGTTTCTATTATGACTGATGCTTGGAGTGATAGGAAAAGAAGAAATCAAATGAATTTGCTTGTGAATTGTCCTTTAAGGACTGTTTTTCTAAGGTCTATTGATGCCTCTGATCATATCCATGATGCCCATTACATATTCCAAGTTTTATAGAAGGGAATCAAGGAGGTTGGGGAGCATCATGATGTACAGGTTGTCACAGACAATGCTGCTCCTAATGTTGCTGTAGCTAATTTGTTGCGCATAACTTATCCTAGAATTTTTTGGACACCATGTGCAGCACATTGTAAAGACCTCATGCTTGAGACTCATGGCGATTTAACCGAGATATCAGGTGCAGTGAAGAAGGCAAAGTCAATTACATATTTCATTTATGGCCACCATCTCAACCTCAACATGATGCGTAGATTTATAAAGAAGAAAGAGATTGTGAGGCCTGGGGTCACGAGATTTGCGACCATGGACTTAAGCTTAGATAGCATACATTCGAGGAGAGTGCAACTGAAGCAGATGTTTACCTTGGATGACTAGAGAGCATGCAAGTGGTCCAAAAACGTTGGGAAGAAGGTGAGAGATATTATCCTTTCTAAGGATTTTTGGAAAGGGGTGAATCGCGCTCTTAAGGTATTTTTTCCTTTTGTCAAAGTCCGTCGCATGGTTGATAGTGACAAGCCTTCTATGGGCTATATATATGACGCTATGGTGAAACGCAAAAGAGAGATAGCCCAAAATTTTGATGATGATGAGAACTGCTACAACCCTATTTGGGAGATTATTGATGAAAAGTGGGATAGGCAGCTACATCGGCCATTGCATGCAGCTGGTTATTATTTGAACCCAACTTTTTTTTATGTTGACAAGGATATACACACAAATGACACAATTATGATTGGATTTAATGAGTGTGTAGATGTACGAGTCCCTGATCTTGATATCCAGGATATTATATGCGCTGATGAGCTGATAAATTACAAGTGCTTATTAAAGCCTTTTGGGAGTCCAATGGCGATGAGGCAAAGGACCAAAATTGATCCGGGTAGTAATAATATTCTTAAGTTCATCGAGTTCAAGTAATCAAGTTTCATTTTTATAATTCTATTATTTATTTATGATTTTATTCTATATCTTTGCCGCCAATTGGTGGAGCCAATATGCGTGTAGTTCTCCATTCAAATCTTAAACCTAACCACTTCCTCATCCGGTTGTGAGCCCAATTGGAGTACTTTTGAAGGGGTAAAATCGTAAGGGTAATTTGTATAATTGTATTAATAATACATGAACCATAGATTTTAATTAGTTTCATTTGATTTTGTTAGATTCATACAAAGAGAAGGAACAGGCTTGAATCAAAGAGGCTCAATGACCTAGTCTATGTCAAGTATAATCGATTCTTAAATGACAGGTTTACTAAGAGAGATAAAAGAGACCCCATCAGATCAAAAAATATGGACAATGCTATGAAGTAGTTAGTTGATGATGATAAGGCCAAAGGGCATGAAGGATTGACATGGGACATGGTCATGGATGTTTCAGGGACATCAGTTAACCCTCCTAAGGCCACTAGATCTTCTACACAGAGAATGAGGGTGGAGGAGGAAGAAGAGGCATTCAGAAGAGACGGATGAAGATGACCAATATGTCGAGAAGGGTAGCGACTCCGATGAATATGATGTCAATGCAGCTGACCCTAACTGTTCCGATGATGAATGATGAAAGTTGAATAATTATTAAACTTTGAACTTTCATTGAACTATGAATGGTAAATTTTAAGTTTTAATTGGATATGGATTATGGACCGACTTATGGTTATGCTTATAGAGTGTGTGCTAATGTGTAGCATACTTTGAATTTGTATGTGTCCTAAATATCTAATTCTTATATTTTATATAATATATAACTGTAGAATCCTTTTGGGATTCAATTAGGCCGCCCAGGTTCTGGACGCCCGCCTAGACACTGGGCGGCCCCAGTGCCTAGAACCCCCAAGCCACCTAGGACCCTCCTAGCGCTTTTTGAAACACTGCATGTAAGTCACTCTCGCATCACAAACATGTGCACGACGTCTAGCACACAGAGAAAGAATAATCTTCTTCCAGCTTCGAAACAATTGTAAATTCTCCCTGACAAGATAATGATCATTGAGCAAATCTTCTTGCAGGTCTCATGGGAGTGGTCAAAGAACAAGGGTTCTTCCTTTTTCTAACTATCGCATCTACAGAATATCCAAGGAAAACCCAAGTTACGCCTCTTAAAAGGAAATAATACAAACCCTTGCACAAACAAAAATATGTGGCGTGCAAGTTGTCAAACCTGCCATACATCATGTGTCTGGCAAGACAACACGAATAGCTTAAACAGTCAATAATGGTTACAGAGCCCCCCCAAAAGTTCAAAACGTGAGGACTTTCATCCTCCTGTGTCTCGTTGATTATTTAGAAACGTTAATTGTCTTTTTCAAATTGTAGCCACGTAACCGGCATAGGTTTTATACTTTCTTGCAGTTTTCCAAGAAACTTCATTTATTTCATTTCGAATTATCCAAATTGTTTATGAATATGAAGGAATCATGCAGCCCGAGAAGATGACAAAATCCTTAACTCTACGAGCTTTGAACCTAAAACATGTCAAACATGTAGATATTGTGTAAAATTATTGATGCTATCTCCAAACCATCCTAAGCCTTCTTAAAGCATACCCACTAGAAGTATCTTTGAAAGGCAGAAATTGACTGCAAAGGTGGTACCAAATTCTTACATCAATATTCAGGTTGGCTCGAATCTTAATTAGTGCAATTCTGTGACAAGGTGATGCAGGTCAAGATGCCCTTTATTTTTGAATTTTACTTATTAAATTTTAGGGATGTATTTTTGGAACTTTTTAGGATTATTTTTTAAGGTTTTTTTTTGGGATTCTAGGGTTTTTTTTTATATATTTAGGATTTTAGGAGTTGTTTAGAAAAGTAATTAAGAGTGCTTATGGAATATTTGGTTTCATTGGGGATAAAAACATCATTACAATTTTGAATTTAAGTTGGGACTAATTAGTCAATTTTGATTTTTCCTAAGGCTATTTTGGATTATACCAAATAAAATATAAATAAGAGGCATATGGGTCCTTTAGGGCACATTTGGTATATGCATGAAAATACTTCTGAAAATATTTTCATGTGGAATAAACTCCCTCATGTGATTAGGTGAGGGAGGTTTTTCAGGACTAATCATTCAATTTTATTTGTGCCCAAGGCTATTTTGAATTACGCCAAATAAAATATAAATAAAAGGCATGTGGGGCCGTTAAGGCACGTTTGGTATATGCATGAAAATAATTCCGAACCAAAAGCATTTTCATGTGGAAAAAACTCCCTCATGTGATTAGATGGGAGAGTTGTAGGGATCTGATCTATGATGACGAACAGAATTTCATAATCGAACCAATCTTTGGCGAAGAAAAAAATGAAGGCCTCCAAGGACAATCAATAGGTGAAGTTCTTGGTTCGACCATGAAATCCAATGCCCATCCAGAAGATGCTCCATTGGTCTTTTCTAGGGTTGAGCCAAGGCAATTTCAGCAGGGACATGACACTAAACTATTGTGACTGTACCCAACGTACATATCACGGTTAATCCATCAACATATAATTACCATTTACTCGAGGGTTTCTCAAAAGTGTTTATAAATATATCAACAAATTGCAAAGACAAAGTTTCAAAGCAGAATATGTGTTTCAATGCACAAGTCCCAGGATTATGTTTCCAATCGGGTTGAAGAAGACCATGGGCTTAGCAAAGAATTCATCTTAAGCCTATTTCAGAACTCAAGGACGAGTTTGTCCAACCAAGAGATTGATACAAGGTAAGATGTCTCTTATTTTAGATTTTTTTTATTAAATTTTAAGGATGTATTTTTGGAATTTTTCAGGCTTATTTTCTAGAATTATAGGTTTTTTTTTTTTTGGGGGGGGGGGGTGGAGGGGGGGATTTTAGTGTCCTTTATATGTTTAGGATTTAGGAGTTGTTTAGAGAAACAGTTAGAGCTCTTATGGAATATTTTGTTTTATCATGGGTAAAAATGTCATTACAAATTTTAACTCAAGGATGAGCTTGTCCAACCAAGGGAGATTTTGATACAAGGCAAGATGTCTCTTATTTTAGATTTTTCTTATTAAATTTTTAAGGATGTATTTTTGAAATCTTTCAGGCGTATTTTCTAGAATTATAGGTTTTTTTTTTTTTTTTTTTTGGATTTTAGCATCCTTTATATGTTTAGGATTTAGGAGTTGTTTAGAGAAACAGCTAAAGCTCCAATGGAATATTTTGTTTTATCACGGGTAAAAATGTCATTACAAATTTTCTTTTTGAGTTGAGACTAATTATTCAATTTTGTTTATGTCTAAGCCTATTTGGGACATTGTATCCCAATAAAATATAAATAAGAGGTGTGTGGTGTCTTTAAGGATCATTCCACAAGAGTTTAAATGGAGAGAGAGAGAGAGAGAGAGAGAGAGAGAGAGAGAGAGAGAGAAGAAAGAAGGTCTCTAACTTGAAGCCCTAGTTAGGTGTGAGGAAGAACCCAGGTTCTTTAGAATTGTGTGTGTGTGTTTACCCTTCAAACTATTATTTTTCTGTTTTTCTCATCAAAAAATCCTCATCACAAGGAGAGTCAGAATGTAGCCAGAGGCCCATATTAGAGACAGCTTGCATGTCCCGATCCATTGCATAGTGAGAAGGTTTAATTGACACAGAAATGGCTGTTTATTTGGATTAAAAATCAGATAGCAAATAACACGAGGGAGGGAACAGTTGACATCAACAGTCACATAATTATCCATTGCTTTCCAAAGCTAAGAAAATTTGTTGAAAATTTATTTGAAACACATACATCACAATTTGAAAGTTTAAGCTGCACACAAAACTAAGAACTTACTTTTCCCAATACAACACAGCAATCACTGATAAGATAGCGGGTTGAGACATTGTCTGTTGCGTCTATCACCACGTCATATCTTGCAATAGTAGTAGAGCGGAAAGCAAATTATTAGAACACAATTCACATTAGAAGGACCATATTTACATTCAAAATAGGAATTCACTTTAACACAAATTCAAATAAAGAAAGTAAAATCACTGGTTTTTTTTTGTTTGAAATGACAGTAAGAATTAATTGACACACTGAATGCAAGCCTAACTAAGTATGTGAAAGGCCATATTGAGACAATGAATCCAAAGGATACTTGCTAACTATGTCCAAAGCATTTTGACTACCCAAAGCTTCTGGATATTCTACAATCCGAATGGTGGAGTTAATCCTGCAATCAAGTAAAGACCGGAATGAGCATCACAAATCAATTCCGTCTGATATATACACATAATCCGTTCTTGGGGATACATCAAAAAAGTCGCTCATACGAAATCAGATAATTTTGGTTAGAAAAATGCATACCCATGACATGCTTCAGCAGCAGACTTCACCTTCGATTGTCCAATATATGCTTCATTGTGAATGATCTGAAATACAAAACAAGAACAAATGTTTACCATATTGGAAACCACAATTTAATCTAATTATCCTCCCTGCCTACTAAGAAATAGAATAAAGCATATAGTAGCCCAACACGATGAAATAATTAATTTATTTGTTACACAAAATCGATGTCCTACAGAAAAGATCATAACAATGTAAACTTTTATGGATATTCCCTCCAAAATAAAAGTACATCCAGATATAATCATTAATTCCATTACATACATGTTGCATGGACACTGGTACATATGTCAATGTCTGACATGAGTACGGGATGTCAGATTCGTCATACCATGCAGAAGAGGATTGGGAGACATGGCTATAATATGAAGAGACAACCAAATCCAACAATGTTTTACTAGTATTTCATTTCATGATGAGGAGCAAGATATGATCACTTATACCTTCATTGGCTAATCCATAGATATTTTTTAAGTTCCACAGACATTTTCAAAGTTCACGTGTACTCAAAATGAAAAATAAACAAGTATCTAAAATGATATAACCAATGATTAATAAAACAAGAAGAATCCAAAAGAATCTGCATTGATGATTATGTCGATATGGGTCAAGCACGGGTAGAATGTGATATCCTGAATTTGACCAGGTGGGAGAACGAAAAAAATACCCTTCTAAAGAGTGGGACCAGTTATTTTCAAGATCCTTGATTATATATGAAGGCTAAACATATATGTAACCTTCACAACACTAGGAAGCAAACCAGTAGCCAAAATATTTCTTGAGGTGAAGAAAGTTGTAGGTAAAACCCCTAGGGAAAACCATAGTTATCAAACACGGCAGAATAACCCTTCATGTGGCCTCATCAAACGGATCCCCATATGGCGCCCCGCATTTGACCTATGCAAGCTAGCTTGATGCCCCCACATAGGCATGCTAGCTGGCATATGCAGGCACATCACTCAACATGGTGCACCAGCATATGCAGCAGCCTGCCCGTGGGCAGAATAATGCCCACTAGCCCCAGCAGTTTGGCCAACCCCTTCCCCCAACAAAAAAAGGAACCCTTAGAACCACTTTTCCATGCTTCAAGATAACTAAAATGCAAACAAAAAAAAACAAGAATCAATTGTTTTTTCAATTTTGAAGATTTCGATAAAATTTGTCGATTTTACACCTGCACAAGATTTCAATAAAATTCAAACGAAAACACATGCATATTCCGATTTCCTAAACAACCCTCCATGACACATTTGAGTGGATTGAGGCAGACCTATAAACGATAGTCGTTTTCTTGATTAATAGACTACTATCCAATGCAGTTAGGGGCAGTTAGGGGGGATAGTCCATTTTCTACACTAAATGAAGTACATCTTGATTATTCATGATTAGGGACTTTTGGATGCATATTTTATGTCTACAATGAGAAGTCTTTACGTAATTTGCACCGAAAACAGAAATTTACAGTGTTCTTGGCAATGAAGAGCATTATAAAGCTTATAGATGTTTCAGACCCAGAACCAAGAGGATACATGTACCCTGGTATTTTTTTCAAATGAAACCTTATTTCATGTGAGTGTTCTCGTACGCAATGAACCCAATGCATAGCAAGCACTTTCCTCTTGCCAAATTGGGCATACAGTAGTGTTATTATGAACAAAATCGAAGCCCTCGAATGAAGATACATATATCTATTATATTATAAGCAAGAAGGTGAGCCTACAAGTGTTCCTTTTATTGTTGAGATGACCCTCTTTATTCTTGCGACAAGTGTCCCTTTTATTAAACTAACTTGATGCTACTAACTTCCCGGTTTAAAATATACAAACATCCCGGTATGAGGACGTCATCTTATGGGGCCCCTTAGCAGATCAGATCCTATGCCATTGGAGTTACCTTATGAAGAAAAAGATATGACTGCTAACAGCAAGGAACAAGATGAGAATGGTGAAAGAAGATAATGGCAAAGAAGATAATAGCAATTAGAAATCCAAGTTATGTCTCATGAATTAGGAATGATCAAACATTAGTCATATACACCACCTCCATGCTTTCACAGGAGATGTTGCTTCAACTACATGATCGTTGCACCCATATTGGAATATGGGAGCTTTTACACAAGTCCCACTCTCAAGTTTCCAATGCACAAGTATATCAATTGAAGGTTGGTATACAAAATACCAAGCATAACTCGTCCCCCAACAAATTTTCAGCCTACTTCAAGTGGACTTGTAATTTGCCCAACTTTGCGAACAAATCAGGCAGCAACAATGTGTTGGTATCATTTGGACAATACATTCGATGTGTGGAGCCATGGGACAGGAAGGCTCTTCAGCTACTCACAAACAATCTTGAAGTTCTTCATCCTCCAACCATGACCAACATGAATCCCTAACCACTGCAATGCCACAACTTGATGTCCGGCCTTTCAATGATGATTCATGAATCCCAAATTCCGGTGCAACAAACCATGTCTCAAGCGATGCAATAAGCTATCTAATTGATCCCCAGTTAAGTTTGAGAGCAAAGAAAGAAGGTAATATTCAAGCATAAGATAAAGTAAATGTAGATGTCTTTTTTTTCATTCTATACAAATCTGATGCAGGGAGAAAAGGGGGGAAAATTAATCAACAATAATAGAGAAATAACATGGCTGTAAATCAAGCAAAGAGAAGAACTTTCTTCTTTCATAAAATCAAATTTATTCCAATAACATATGCCCCCAAAAATATGATACCCAACCTTTTATAAGGTTATGAAACCCTAATTTAACTTGAGATCCAAGTAAACATGTAAGACTCTAAAAAACCCTTAAAACAATATTATAATTCTAAAAATACTCATGCGAACAGTGACATGTGAACAGTAATGTGTGAATAGTAACACGTGCACAGTAACTGTGAACCATGAACAGTACTTGAGAACGGTAAATAAAAAATAAAAACCCTATAATCCCTAAAAAACTAAAAAAACACCCTAGAAATAAACCCTAAAACTAAAACTACAATATACATCCTTGAAATTGAATAAAATTTCAAAATAAGAAGAATTTTGCCCTCCATTATTCTCCCATGGTTGGAGAAAACTCATCCTCGAGTTTTGAAGTGTGTTAACATGAACTCAACATCAAAACCACCTTCTTCAACCTTCTTTTTCTTTCTCCGCTCAAATATTATTCGAGGTAAAAGAATTCCTCAAGAAACAGATCTTGATATGCATATTGAGAAATCAATGCAAAATCATCAAATATGGATTTCCTTGAACTCCCTTTGAAAACTGTGTGGGAAACTTCAAACTCAATTTTTTGTTTTCTAAAGGCTTATCTATTTCATTACTCTCTGAAACCAGGGCCACAATTTGCAGATTCTGAGCCGACCACACTTCCACTGCACTATTATGATTCCAATTCAGATTGAAAATGACTCGGCCTTGCTTGTGAATGTCATTCAGAATCAATGCAATGCTCCACGGAGGCTAAAGATGATTGTAGACAATTGTTGCACCAAACTATCTTCTCATCGATGGTCCATTATACATGTCTTTCATGAGGTTGTTGATGCCCTAGCTAAGAGAGCAGCTGTTGGCCCCAGTGCTACTGTGTGGCGTCATAGACTACCAGATTTTCTTTCCTCTTTTTTATTACATGATCTGGCGCAATTTCCCTACCATAGGGTTGTATCTTAATTGTTTTTCTCTGATTTTTTATTTAATAAAAAACGGGTAGGGGGCCTTCTCCCCCACTTACTTACCCAAAAAAAAAATGTCCTAAATCTCCTAAATGTTCCACCTCTTTGATATCCTTAAGATCTTTAACTTTTTCTTCGTCATTGATTCACCCACATAATCTCGATCATCATCATAGATTGGATCTTTTACAAGATCTTGTTCATCATGTAAGTATGTATCGAAAATTGGGGGCATATCTCAACAACTTGTTGATTTTTAATGCGACCTACACTAAAATTTACATCATTCTCCTTTAGATCATATAGATCAACTAAATCCCATGATTTGTTTTCCCAAACATGAGGCTCCCAACGTGGAGCGCGTGCATCAAATAGGTGGTTGAAGGAAGCTTCATCATTTCACCCCAACTCTGAGTCGGACTCTGATTCGCGCCATACTCCTCCCGATTTGGATCTATCCCCATAGATTCCTCTTCGTTAAGGGCACGTTGTTGCGGGAGCCGCTTGCGAAGTAATAGCTCAATAACCCTCTCCATCAAGTTGTTGATTTCCTAACACAATTGGATTAGATCGGCATCCCTACGGCTAAGACCTCCACGACAAGCCATCGCAATATCCAGCCGTCCTCAAACCACACACTGATACCACTTTGATGCAAGGAAAATTGAAGAAACATAGAAAAAATCAGCAAGAAACACCTTGACACAAGCAATTTTGGAGAAACCTTAAGGCTTTCTCCCACCCAAGACTCAACCCTTAGGCTTCTTTTACAAAACAAAGTCTTTATTTTCTTAAACAGGAATATATGAATACCTCTCCAGCCCATCCACCCCCTTATTTATAATAAAAAAATTTATTGTTTTGAATAATATTTGTCCATACAATTGACTTTTTGACCAAATGGTCATCACTTATGTATAACTTGAAACTAAACTCCTTAACTTAAATTTAAATTTTGTAATGACAAATTTACCCCTGTGAATAGTACCCATGAATAGTATTCATAAATAGTTCCCATGAAATAAACAAAAAAATATAAAAACCCTAGAATCCCTAAAAAAATAAAAAACCTAAAAATAAGCCTTAAAAGCAAACTACAATATACATCCGTTAAAGTTGAATAAAAAAAAAACATAAGAACATTAGAGCTTATTTTAGGGTTTTTAGTTTTTTAGGAATTCTAGGGTTTTATATGTTTTTGTTTATTTCATGGAAACAATTCATAAGTACTATTCATGAATACTACTCACAGGTACTATTCACAGGGGAAAAATTGTCATTACGAAATTTAAGTTTAAGTTAGAGAGTTTAGTTTATACCTAAGTGATGACCTTTTCGTCAAAAGTCAATTGTATGGACAAATATTGTTCAAAACAATAATTTCTTATTATAAATAAAGGCGTAAATGGGCTGGAGAGGCATTCACGTATTCCTCTTTAAGAAAAAAAGACTTTGTCTTGTAAAAGAAGCCTAAGGATTGAGCCCTAAGTGGGAGAGAACCTTAGGGTTTCTCTAAAATTACTTGTGTCAAGGTGCTTCTTGCTGATTTTTTTATGTTTCCTCAATTTTCCCTGCATAAAAATCATGGGTCAATGTGCCCTATATATACATAGATCCCTATAAGAGTTACACTATTGATAGGTCAACATGCATAGGAGTTACAGCCATTATGCATAACTATTACAGCAAGAAATCGTCAAAATTATGGTAACTATTACAGTAGAAAAATCACCCAAGTATGATAATAGTAGGAAAATCACCTAAATATAGTAAAATATTATACACATTATTATAACATACAGGTTTCTTTAATGGATGTGGGGCACATAACAGTCACCACACTCCCCCTCAAGCTGGAGCATATATATCATAAATGCCCAACTTGCCCAAAGGAGCCTTTAGTCGAACATGATTAGAGGCCATGGTATGTATATCTTCCAATTCATTCTCGACGCGAACAAATGGAGTGCATATTGTATTTGAAGCAACATTTTCTTTGACGAAGTGACAGACGAACTCAATATGCTTTGTTCTTCGATGAAATACAGTATTAGAGTCGATATAAATTGCCGCTTGATTGTCGTAATGTAGAAAGGAATAGGAGGAGATACATTAACACCAATCTCTTGAAGAAGAGAATGGAGCCAAATTATTTCACATGTAGGCATGTAGCACTTGCTATTACTTGATACCCGGTTTATGCTGAAGATCGAGCTACAAACTCTTCTTCTTACTCTTCCAAGTGACTAAATTACCATCCACAGTCATAAAGTAACCACTGATAGATCATCGATCAAGAGAACACCAGCACAATCCACATCACATAACCGTGTACATCAAGGTGACCATGACTGGATATAGTAGCCCTCTCCATGGAGCAAATTTAAATATCGTAAAATGCAATAAACAGCATCCAAGTAATGGGAACAGAGTGTGCATATATTGACTTGCCATGCTTACAGCATATGCAACGTCTAGCTATGTGACAGTTAAATAAGTCTACCCACTACTCTCGGATATACACCAGAGTTACTTAGAGGCTCTGAATATTAATCATATCGTTTGTGATTAACCTCTATAGGAGATTCTACCATTTTGGCTCCAAGCATTCCTGTGTTAATGAGAAGAACAACAGAATATTTGAGACAAACAAATTCCTTATTTAGACCTAACCACCTCTATTCCAAAGAAGTATTTCAATGGACTAAGACCCTTGATGTCATGAACACCCCCAAGAAATCTTTCACTTTTTGAATCTTGTGATCATTGTTTCCTATGTGTACTATATCATCCACATATTTTATTAGTATTATGGTAGAACAAGAATCACTTCTAACAATATAAAATGATCGAAACACTTCTCTGAAATCTGAACTGATATATTACCATGCTGAAATTTTCAAACCAAGTTTGAGGTGACTATTTCAATCCATGTATAGCTTTTCTCAACTTGCAGACCTTCCTTTTCTCCCCTTGAGGATAAAACCAAGGTGGCAATGCCATATATACTTCCTTTTGCAGATCTCCATGAAGAAAAACATTCTTCACATCTAATTAGCGAAGTGGCCATTTCTTGTTTACTGCAATAGATAAAGTATCTGTACTAATTTCAATTTTGCTTCAGAAGCAACTCCTTATATTCAACCCATAACCGTGTAAAACCTTTAGCCACCAGACGAGCTTTGTCTCTCTCAATCAAACCATCAGGTCTGTGCTTCAGAGTATACACCCACCTGCATCCAACTACATGTTGTCCTTCCAGCCAATCAACTGCATCCCAAGTTTGTTGCTTCTCTAAGACAATCATTTCCTCAATCATGGTTACTTTCCATTGTAGATGAGCTAATGCATCAGCAACTTTGGTGGGAATAGGAAAAAAGGAAGTAGCAAAAGTATGCCCAAAAGCAAGGTCCAAGTGAAGCATAAGAAACAAACTTACTAATCAAATGAGAAGTACAAGTTTCTTCTTTTCTTATAGCAATAGGTAAATTGAGTGGAAAAGGTATACAGGTAGAAGGAGAAAAAGTACTTGATGAGTCAATGAGGAAGTAGTGATTGTTATAGGCAAGAAAGGTATAGAATATAATTATGTGATTTTTGTTTGGGTAAAACTAAGGTCCAGGGCATTTTGCTGGAAATGAAAAGAGTTTAGGATAAAACTTACTTATTGATAAAAGAAAATCTAGATGATTATGTGAGGTTGCTAGAAATATAAGGATGCTGGACAAGAGTAGAGTTTGGAATAAAAACTTACTTCATGGTAAACGAAAGCGAGATGATCTTGCTGGAAATGAGGTTTGCTGAAACACCACAGCTTAAAGCCCAAGAAAAAGGAAAAATCATGATTCTAGGATCGCTGGAAGTAATGGATATCCTAGGGTTTCAAGACCTGCTCTGATACCATGTTAAGACTAAGAAGAGAGAGAGAGCAATATTCAAACACAAGATAAAGTAAATATAGATGTCTTTTTTTTCTTTTCAACTCTATATATATCGTGGGGCAATGTGCTCTTCATATACATATGGATGCCTATGGGAGTTACATCTTAGGTAGGTCAACATGCATAGGAGTTATAGTCATTATGTATAATTGCTACAGCAAGGAAACACCCAAATATGGTAACTGTTACAACATGCAAATCACCCAAAAATGATCACTATTGCAGCCGAAAAATTATTCAAATATAATAGAATATTATACATATTATCACCACATGAAGGTTTCCATGATGAGCATGAGGCTTGTGCAGGTTTCTTTAATGGACGTAGGGCCAATAACGGTCACTACATCCCATAATCGAGGAAAGGTAAATTAGTTGCTGGTGATGGCAAGTCCACCCTACATCTGATAATCGAGGAAAGGTAAATAGAAGATGCATTGATTCCCACTCCTTTTAGGTCCCTACATCTGCCAAACACATTTCTTTTAACTTATATCAAACATAATTTGATTTTTGTGTCAATCTTGAGATCCCTCAAAGATGACACAGGCAACTATTGCCACATCATGAGGACTCTCTTAGCATTGTTATAGCACTATAGTATTTGCATGTCACTAGGCCCACCATTGTATTTTTTGTGAACCACATTGTGCAATATATGCATTCACCCAGGACATCATATGGAAGCTATGAAACGCATACTTCAGTACATCAAAACGACAACCAATCATCATCACCATCAAAGCCTTATCCCAACTATTTGGGGTCGGGTACACGAATCATGTTCTGTCATTCTTCTCTATCAAGAATCATACAGTCAGTGAGACCATAAGTCCCTATATCTTTTCTCACTACTTCTACCCATGTCCTTTTAAGCCTTCCCCTTGCCCTTTCAAAGCCTTCCACTTGTGCCAAATCGCACCTCCTAACCGGTGTTGTATTGGGACTACATTGTACATTGCCCACCCACATAAGTCTACTTTCCCTCATCTTATTGTCTATTGAAATCACTCCTAAGTTCTCTCGAATGTAGTCATTTTGAATTCCATTCTTTCTTGTTTGCCACACATCCATCTCAACATCCACATCCCGGTTACACTCATCTTATGGGTATGTTGTTTATTGACCGCCCAACATTTCGTCACATAGTTGTTGGCTACTGAAGCAGAATCGGTTCGGGAATCGCCGAACCGCCCTATTGCGGCAGTTCCCTGGGTTTGGGATCGGTGTCCGTGCAATGAACAAGAGAGGGAACAAGATCCTTAGGTTTATGGGAGCAAGATCCCATATCGATGGGTTCGAGGTTTTGACTGACAAGAATCTAACCTCCATTACACATTAAACGAGGTTGTCAAGTAGAGCTAGTACAGGTTCCCTTGGTTAAGGGATCGAGATTTCTGTTTGTCATAAACGGGGTTCCTCTCGTTCTAATATTGAGATTCTTCAAGTATAGGAATCAAGGTCCTCAGTTGATTGGCCCCAAGATCCGCAACTACCATTGGTTAAGGGAACGAGTCTAATATGTATGCTATCCTCTAGTTAAATAAATCTATAGTGGCCCATTTCTATACATCACATGTTTACATGCTACTTGATAAATGCGAAACACTACTGAACACTTTACTGTATATGTCCATTGTCCATGCTTCAAAATCCAATATGCACATATGAACGTATGACAACCTCTAATTAAATAAATCCATAATGCCCTATTTCTAGGCATATATGCTACTAGATGCATACATGATACTTGATGAAATATTAAATACTTTAGGCACATTACCATATAGCCTATGGTCCATAGTCCAAAATGTAATATGTATTGCATCCTATGTTTAAATAAGTGCATCAAACCATATTTGCATGCAACACATGCCTATATGCTTGATAAATCTAAAGCGTATGGATTATTTTGCTACTTAGTCTGTGGTCCTTAGTCCAAAATCTAATGTGCATGACATACCCTATTTAATTAAATGCATAATACTAAAATTTGATACAGCAAGTGCCTATATACTACTAGATAAATGCTAAAAGTATAGATCACTCTATTAGAAAGTCCATAGTATACTTATGTACTCCATTTTTATATATACTCCAAATCCCATTAGAGGTATAACTTTAATAACCTAGTCCCTCGAACCACCAAGATATTCTTCACACATAAATCCAAAAAATAATCTACAAGTACACAAATTGGATTTTTTCTATCATTTTAATCAACTACATACTTAGATCACCAACACGTACCACCCCCCCGACCTTCCCTCTTCCCCGCCCAATTCCCCCTCCCTTTATATTAACCCTTGGGCCCAAAACCAGCCCACACAAATCCTTCGCCATTAGCTTGTGGTGATTGTAAACCTGGTTGCTCCTCCCACACTCAGGTATGTGCGCTTATGCTCTTTCCCTGTGTATTTCTATAACTCTTGTGTGTGCATAAGAGAGGGAGAGAGTTGAGTGTGTGTGCACAATAGAGAGAGGGAGAGAGAGAGTTGAGTGTGTGCATAGTAGAGAGACAGGGAGAGGGAGATGTGTGTGTGCGACAGTAGAGACAGAGTTGTGTGTGTGTGCAGTAGAGAGAGTTGTGTGTGTGCACAGTAGAGAGAGAGTTGTGTGTGTGATTGAAACATGAATGTTGCATGGGTTTTCGATGCATTGAATTTCTAAGATTTATGTGATAAATATGGATTTAGGATGAATGGTGTGTTGGTTACTTTGTCTTCATTTGACATTTTATTGGATAATCTGGTATTTGATTAGAATATGAATACTGAATTTGTTGCTCTATTATAAAACTTGCCACTTGCATTAATACTGAATTTGTTGCTCTGTTATAAAACTTGCCACTTATATAAAAGGGGGGAGAGAGAGAGAGATGTAGTAATTCGAAGAGAGAAGTGTAAGAATATTGTGGAACTGGATTCATCTGTTTTTTAAAGTAGATTCCACATATATGGAACCCAAAATTATAAAGTACCAAAACCTTGGACCATGTTTGATGGGAAAGGGAACGTGATCCCCTTTATTTGGGAGCGAGATCCCAAAATTGAAAAACCGGGGTCCCTACGAGATCCCTAGGAGGAACCGTGGGATTGAGGTTCTGGAGCAGGAACGCCACCGTACCCCCATGGTTCCCTTAACTATGTTTTGTCATATAAAGCAACCAATGATGGACACAGTATTTCTTATCCTACTTTGCTCTTTCTTCACCAACATCTGTAGCAGCAGTTGCCTTCTTCGATGCTGATTGGGCGAGAGAACTCAACATTCCTATTTTAGGGTACTATGTCTAACTAAGTCCTAATCTCGTGTCCTGTAGTATTCAAGAACAATAGATTATTGCTCGATCTGGTAACAGAGGCCGAGTGACATTCAAAGGCAGCAATTGTAGCAGAACTGTCTTGGATTAGACATCTTGTTACTACATTATATCAAAACATTTCTCAATCATTCGTTATCTTCAAGTTGTACCATGTTAACCACAGCAAAACTAAACATGTAGAGATTGATCAACACTTTGTTTAAGAAACAAACGAGGATCAAGAACTTGAAGCACATTTTGTCATCATTGAGCATGGACCGGCAGGTATTTTTACCAAGGCGCTTACCTCCATCAAACATTGGTTTCTCAGAGCCAAAATATCCATGGTCATATTCCATGTACAGTGTGAAAAGCTTTTAGGAATAATTGTTGCGGACAAGGATGTAATTTTTTAATATTCATTATGCATGAGAGCAATCTTCATTATATTTAGGGAAAATTATGTAAATATCCATTTTATTTTCTATTATTACGAAGATACCTAAAACTTTTTGTTATTATACATATGTCCATTTTTTGAACTTCATAACAATTTCTAAAAAAAAGACGAAACGATCCATTTTCGATTTTTTAAAAACCAAAATGGGCCTCATTTTGGTTTTTGAAAAACCAAAAATGGCCATCCTTAGCCCCCAAAAAAACACCCATTAGAAATTGATCATATTATGCCCGAAAACTATTATAATTATTAGTTTCTGAATGATTATTACCAGCTTCATCTGCAACTCCAGTAACGACACTACCAATGCTGGATCTTTAATAATTTGGAGACTACCCAATTTTTTATTGGGATTGCCGATTGTAGGATCACCGGCCATTTTATCCTTAAAAATAAACTGTAACCTAATTAATTTTACCAGCTTCGCCACTAACTCCACTGTCAGATGCGGGATCTTCAATATTTGGGGACACTAGATTCTCTTATGGCATTATCGCAACCACCATTAGCACTTGTATGATCACCTTCTCTACCTAAAAATCTTACAATCAAACCCAGAAACATCCATGTGATAATTACTGTCTCTCTGCATCATTGGCATGAACCCCATGCTCACCCTCAGCGCGTTCCATACCACTTGCAGACAGAAGCTTCTCAGCCATTGATGGCCTGCAATCCATTGAGATTTCGAATTTTCAAAAACCAAAAATTTTAAAAATTTCGGTTTTTGAAAAACCAAAAATGGGTTAGTTTTGTCTTTTTAAAAAAAATGTGTTATGAAGTTCAAAAAACGAACATATGTGTAATAACGAAAATTTTTAGGTATTTTAGTAATAACGGACAATAAAACGGATATTTACATTATTTTTCCTAATATTTATCATGTATAAAAGGTAATCTAGTAATCTAACCAACCCTAATTCATTTGTAACGCTTTATACATCCATAGAGTTGGAGATCCAACATCAAGTGACACGGGGGTTGGACGTCATATCTTTGCTGCTATACACTTCTTGTCTTGTATCGTAACCACAACCTCAACTTCTCTCAAGGGCGCATCCTTTGACAACATTGAGGGGGAAACTATCTCTTCATGGAAAGTTTTGGCATAGTTTAACATTGGCAGCCTATTGAGAGGGAAACTATCCAACTTATTAAATTCAAGAAGCTTGTTATGGGATTGTGCATTTCACGGGCTAATTAATTTATATATTTCAGGTAGGATGAAACTAGGGTGACAAGTGCAAATGAAAAAAAAAAAACCAGAACATATATACATTTCCAAAAATTCAACGGTATGCAAACATATGCAAGCTTCCTGAGAACTATGCCATGCAAGCTATTACTCATCATGAATGTCCTTTTAGAAAAAAATAATAATAATAATAATAATACTTGAATGCAAAAGAAATAGATTTTACAAAGAAATGCTTGTAATTTAAAACATTTTTGTGAATTTTCAAAGCAAATAAATTAGGTTTTAAGACCCGAAACTAATGCATCTTAGATCATAAGGAAAATCGTGCATATTGTTTTCAAGACTTATATCTGACTGATTTTTATTAATGATCAGGATGAATAAAATCTTTAGGTGCTAAAAGTCAGGATTTCACAGCAGAAAGCCATAATTTGCATCTTAATTTTATAGCTTTAATTCATTTTTGAAAATCAAGGAAGCAGCATTTGTCGTCTTAAAATTTCACAATTGTTTTTTAGTACCCATCCAGAACATGGGTGCACTATGGGCCATTACATGGTTTGGCAACCCACTGTGTTAGTCAGATAATTAATAACTTCAGTGATGAAATCTGCCAACTAAGATAAATAAACAAATAACCTAAACTAGATTTTGAAAAATCTATATCTGGATATAGTGGTCTGCCCATGTTAATTAACTAATCAATCAATCTAATTAGCAAAAATACATGTCAGTAGAAGGGGGAAAAAGAGCATGTGGGACATGAACCAATTGGGTTAAAGCGAGGGACCACACCCACAGGTTTCTTTAATTTTCATACTTATATGTTTTAGCCCCATGATGGGCAATGGATGCCAAAACGACACCCATCACTCCACAGGAGTTCATACCCTCAAAGAATAACATGCCGCCACAGGTTCCATCTTCTCCACTTTCTTCTACACTCCATTCTCCCTCCTCTCTTTTTGAGTTACAGGCAAAAAAACAATTTGCAATAATGAGTTTATCTAGAAGTCATATGATCACATGCATGCATGCTTCCCAAGCACTGTCGGGGATTGTGTCCATGTGCATTTCAAAATCTCAAGAGAAAAAACACAACTAAGCATATCCATAAAATTCATCCAGAACAGGAATACCAACAAGTGGAGTTGTGGACTTGAGAAAAAGTTCATAGAATGAAACAATATTCTCAAAATTACCATTATAAAAATATATTTCCATAATTACTATCAATAAAGTACCTGTCGATGTAGATTATTAAGTTCAACCACATCATGATCAACAATACCAATGCAACCTATAAAAGAGAACAAGCAACATGTAAGGACAAAGGAACTTAAAATTAAAGTTTACAAGAGAATCTTTCACCTAACGGTGGGAAGAAGTTACTCCATTTAAAAGCATTATCTGTGTATACACATGTAATTTGTTGATTCACTTTTAATCATTCACATGGCAAGCTACGTCAAATATGATCTCTCAAGACAAAAAGATTCGACCATTGGGTGGAGCCCGCTACTCGGGCCCATCAGGCCAGACCTAGGATAAGGAACCTGGCCCAGTTATTGATCAGGCTGTGCTCGGGCCAAGGGCCAAGGCACAACAAGCCAGAACCCTAGGGCCATTGGCCAGGCCCGGCCAAACAATTTGGGAAAAGAGCCCAATCCCTCTAAACGAGCTAGCAATGGGTTGGCCCAACCCTAGAAACGATCAGAGAGAGAAGAAAAAATTCAACCACAAAACCCTTAAAAAGATCAAATCAAAAGCTTCAGTCAACAAGAGAACCATCAAAAAGACACATGTTTTCGCAAAAGAAAGCACCGAAATTTTCTCTGCGACGAACACACTGTGAAATTCAAATGCTACCAAAACTCATGAGAGGATTCACATCATCAACTTTTATATAATAAATAAATAAATAAAATACAAATGAAAATATCGATTTCCTGCTCTTAGGCGACATCGGTTTCAGGATTCGAACTACCCATGCAAACCTAAACATAATCTAGCTCCCATCTCTCTATCCATGCATGTCTCCCATCTCACAACCTTGTATGTGCATCATCAGCAAATCCCACCGATTTAGAACTCGTATGTGCTCTCCAAATCAAAAGGAAATCCAAAACTGGTAAATGACAACCTTACCCCTTAAAAATTAAATAATGCAAAAAAAAAAAAAGTAATTACTCCAAAATTCGTCATTATTTTCATGTTATACTTTATAGAGGCCTAATACAGCAAAATTATGCAAAACGAATAAATAGCCTTCGTAAACAATTGAAAGACTATCTAAATACAACCTGAAGCATCCAGGTAGGAGATATGGATGAAAAGTTATGCGCCTCAGATGATAACTACATCACCTTAATTTACTAAATTTTACCCCAATTTACTAAATTTTAAAAGAAAATTCAAATCATAAATAAAAGGGCATGAGCCCGATCATCAGGCTCAAGCCTGGGATCTGGATTGGCCCAATTTAAATTTAAGAAAAGGGCCTCAACACTATGCCCAGGCTCAGGCCGGGCCACAGCAGCCTGATTAATGTCATTGGGCAGCAATAGAACCAGGCCAAGCTCTAGTGGATCAGGCAGGGTATGAGCCGGATTGAGCAGCCTGGGCCAGGACACACGGGTTAGGTGGTTGGAGTAAGCCCAGGCTGCAGCCTAGCCCTACACAAGAAGAACACAACAACCGCATGCAACGACATAATGAGTCGAAAATCTAAAGAAACACAACTTATCAAGCCATAAGAGGGGACTAGCAAAAGATTACATTTATCTGTTGGCTTTCACAAGAATCCAACTCTAATGCTGATCAAACTGAAAGAAGTTCTTGGACACTAACCATTTATGTCAAGATGACACCTTGGAGACTCATACCCCCTCATCCACTGGATAATGTCACAGAACATGCAATATATGCCAACTGTATCCACCACATCTATAACACTCAGATTACATTAAAAAGAAAAATACATTTTGAAGAACAAACATCGCAAATCTCATCTCAACGTCGTTGCGCACCTTGGATGTAATTTTTTGCATAAAAGGCATGATCCAAACACACCCACAGATTCTTTAGCTAGAGAATCCTTCAAGGGATGTCATTTCCATCACCCTCACCCTTGGTGTATAGGTTTTTTAGGCTCCCACGGTAGCTTAATGCTATTTCTTATTTTTTCCTTCAATTAAAAAAAATTCATAAATCTCATGGAAGACCATCGCTCTTTGTCCAGTGACACTGCACCTCAATGTAATGTCAAGGCTTAAGTGATACTGCCAACACCTAATAAGTAGTAACTGACATTTAACATTATCCGATGTTTGTAGCTGTCTCCTCAACTAGAACATCAAAAATAGATCGTAAAGAGATGATGATGTTAGCGGAAGCAGAGTGACTGCACAAACACTGTAAAATCATGGATGCAGACTAATTAAGAGTTTAAAAAGGATATGGACAGAAAGCTCCAGCTAGCTCTTCAAAGCTAAGAAGCAAAGTACTGATGCAACTATCGCCACAAGATATTTCCCTATGTTGGGATCAGTGTGTTAAAGTTAGAGCCATCTATATGAACCCAAAATTCCTTATCCAAAGGGAAACATTGCAAGTGAAATGATACAAGGACCATAGCCAATATTTCTCCACCGATTTCTTATAGAGAAAAGAGATCAAATTTCACTCTCAAAATTGGTTTCCATATTTACAAATCAGAAAAATCAAGTTCACACGAAATCGTAAGAAATCACATGACTATAGTCAAATTGGCAGAAAGTCTACAAAGACAAAAAAAAAAGGTTAACCAAACCGAAAAGTTTCTTATAACTCAACAGAAACAACTCCAAAATTCATAGAATTCAGCAAATGCAAAAAGCTTGGACAAAACTTGAATTCCATTTGCATTAGGCTGCAACTAAAAAAACCATTAATAAAGAAGTTTATCAAAAACACAGGTCCACCAGCCATGAAATGTCTCCACAACCATCAAGAGAGGCGACACTACACAGATGCCAACAGTGTTAAAAAAATTGACTTGGCCAAGGTACTCACGACCTGGCCGAGGCGAGTTACTCAGGCGAGTCCGAGTAACTCGCTCGAGTCTGGATCATTTTTTTTAAAGAAAATGAATAAAAATAATAGTTATATATAATATAAGTGCCTTTTTTATCAACAAAATAAGAAACGCCGTGCTGGTTAGTGCACCTTACGTTAGAGGGGCTCTTTATAAGAGGTTTTGACCTCGATTCCTGGAGAGGTGTTAATTTTTTCTTTTCAAAAGTTGAACACCAACATTAAAAAAAAGTTGACGGGTGGGAAAAAAAAGTGTGAAGGGAGGGATTCGAACTCTGGTTGGAGTAGAGTTCACTCATTCGTGATAACCAGTAAACCATCCTAACACATCTGACATGAATTTGCGGAAATATTATACTTAAAGTTTGAAAATATTGTGTACAACTAACTCGCCCAAAATTCGTCTTGGTTCATGGCCGAGTTACCTCGTCCGAGTTTTAAAAATCCGGATGCCAAAGGTCATTTTACGAAACTAGAAAATCTCTTATAGGTTTGTGTTCATGCACCGCCAGAGACCTGAATAGTAGTACTATATGCACAAAGAATGTGTGACACAATACAATATAATGTCTTCAACCTCATTAATAACATTCATACAAGAATTAAGACAACTTCATCCAATAGAATGCAGAAGCCGATTTAATACATAAAGACGAGGTGAATAAATTCCTCTTATGCTTCAAAGTCTTACCAACACCACATGCCGCAAGATATAGTAGAGCAGGTGACCCCAATCCTCCAGCTCCAACCACCAAAATTGAAGACTTCAAGAGATTTAACTGCCCTGTATAGGAAGTAAGAAAAGATAAAATTACAATCAGAAATAAACCTTACCAAGCAGAGTTAGCTGACCATGAAAGTCCACCCAACTTGCTTGAGGAAATGTTTCATTATTATCCCCAAAGAAATAAATAAACAAAAATCAGGCCATCAAAATTTAAGAATCAAACTCCCCAAGAATGCGAAAAGAAGTCACTCATGCAAAATTGGACTAACACAAGCCACAGCAAATAATTTCATCATAAAAACAATAAACACAAGTACAGTTAAAATGACTCAATCCATTTAAATGATGTAGTAAGACTTGTACATAAGAATTTTGACTATTTTGTAAAAATTAAATGCTGAAATATTGCGAAATGCTAAAACAGATGTATGATCTCTATTAAAAAAAAAGCGGAGGGAAAAGTGGCAATAAGAATGGAGGGAGAAAAGTGGCGACCTTGTACACCGAAAGAAGGAAGCAAGAGGTGGCGACTGTATCTGTATATATCTTGCGGAGTCAAAGAAGCAGAGGCGGAATTGCAAGAAGCGGAATGATGAGGATCACGAACTCCCTCCTCCTCTGCGAAATGACCACCATCATGGAGCTGGGTTTCAATGACGTTTATACGCTTCTCGATCTCAATCTTTTGCTGTTTAAGAGACTTTAACTCTGCGAGAATGCCGGCCCTTCTCCCTTCCCTACAATCGCACTCGCGCCCCTCCATTTTCTCTCTCTCTCGCTCTCCCTCGCTTTTCCTTACTTTCTTCTCGCCTGCGTAATCGGCCGCCTCTTTTTTAATGGAAGCCCACTCTTTGGGCTACAGGCCGCTTCGGCTTCTTTCCGCCTGAGGACGCATTGACCAGTAGTGGGTTGAAATTCAAAAGAGTGAGGTTTGTATAAGGCCGAGGCTCTAAACAATCAAAATAAGATCTATTCCCTCCAAGGGAAAATATTTAATGAGGCCATTTACTTTTGGTATAAAATAGTCACAATTAATTTTAATCATTAGATGTGAAATTGGGTTACTATATTTATTTTATTGACCAAACTTAAAGTACAAAAAAAAAAAATTCAAACTTTATAACACATCTAAGCTATGAGATTTCAGATCGAATGGTTGTAAGCAATTGTGACTTTCCTGTATCAAAAGTAAATGGTTTCATTGTATACAATCTCATTCTCTAATAGTATTGAAAGATAATTTTCTAGTAGCAAAAATATTTATGATGATCAGACAAT
>NW_006495778.1:707021-727036 GCF_000471905.2 Amborella trichopoda | reverse complement strand
ATATATATATATATCTATATATATAGATATATACATTTTTTGAACCGGAATGTTTTCGGTTTTTCAAAAACTAAATTCTTAAGGACTTTTAAAAAACCAAAATTTAAAAATTCTTAGTTATTGAAAATCGCACTTTATATTTTTATAATTTTTTAAAAATCCTAAGAAATATCTTCCCTTCTCTCTTTCAAAATAAAGCAAAGGCTTTCTTGAACAAAGGCCATTACTTTGAGTTCAATATAGGATGATTGAACAAAGGCCATTACTTTGAGGTCAATATAGGATGAGAGAGGTCATACGATAGTAGTTGAGAGAGCGCAAGAGATCTTCCACTTTCAATGCTCGAATAAAAGTCACGGTTTTGCGGTCAATACAAGAAGACATACAGTTTTCTTATGCTTCATATGAAATCAATCATTTGAGAGAGGGAGAATAACATACCCTGAGAAACTAGGGTTTTGGAGTGGTAGCTCCTTGCAAGCCTCGAAATAGCAAACCCTAACGCCAAGGAAAACAACAACTACAGAGAAATAAACCCCTCTCTCTCAACAATTGGGGGAGCTGCCATACATGCTCTGTCTGTGGATTGTTCTAGAAGGTTGAAAACGTCCATTTTTAAGAGAAAAAAACCCGTGAAAACATGCCGCTGAGTATTTTATTCAGCAAAAGAGTGATTTACGTAGTGACTTTAAAATTTTAGGTAAAATACAAAAGGGGTTTATCTTGAACAATCCAATTGAGGCGCACCCTCAAATTTTATAATAACATGTAATTTTGTTATAAAAAATTATTAAGATTATCTGAAAATCTATTTTTAACTCCAAAAATGGTTAAAATTAAGTAGATCTATAAACATACTAAAATCTTGAAAATAGACGGTTTAGATAATGTGTTACAAGATGCACTATTTTTTGGAGTCAAAATCTTTTTTTTTCATATTCATACATCTTGATGTCAAGATGATCAATGAGTGGGTTTTTTCAACATTAAAACAATCTTTTCAGATGGATTTTTGAGGTTATCTTTAATTCTACTTTTTAAGGTTGCAGCAACCTTCTATAAACTTTTTCCAATACAAAATGTTCTATTTATATGCGAAAATTAGATCATCCCTCCTTTTTTATCGTTTTCAAAATTGCCCTCAGTCAACTTGATTTTTTATTTTTTATTTTTTTTTTTTCTAAGTTTTTGTTAAAAGTGTAGTACCTTAACGTTTAGGGCACTGCCCTACTAACAAAAAAGTAAAGAAAAAAATGGATTGACTAAGGGGCAATTTTGAAAAAAATAAAAAAAACGCCGGTTGATCGACCTTCTTTATAATTTCTGCCTAAGAAAGGGGCATTTTCTATTTTACCTAAAATTTTAAGGTACTTATGTAAATCACTCTGTAGCAAATGGTGTTAAAGAGCGTTGGAGGCAGGAAAAACGTTTGCTTTATTTTGTTAGAGAGAGAAAAGAGATGAGATTTTTAATATTTCCAAAAATAAAAATAAATAAATTTGGATTTTCAAAAACTGAAATATTTAAGAATTTCGGTTTTTGAAAACCAAAAATTTTAAATATTTTGGTTGTTGAATAATGAAAAAATGGGCAGTTCTGTTTTTATTTAAAAACAAAAAAATGTAAAGAAGTTCAAAAACAGATATATCTATAATAACGGAAACTAAAATGTATTTTTATAATAACAGTAAATATAACATATATATATGTAATTTTCTCTTATTTTTAATTATTAAAGTTTAAAGCTTCAAAAATAGTATAAATCGAGCATATCTATAAATATTTGAAAATATTGAAAATCAACAGCCTAGATAATGCATTACAAGATATACTATCTCCTATCGATTTGAGGGATTTTCCACATTGAAATAACTTCTTTTTGTGACTTTTTTAGGTGTACCTTAATTTGATTATTTAGGGCCTTAACCTTATATATACTTTTTCTATTTGAAAATCATTACCATATAGGTATTTATGAGAAAATAAATCCAGATTTTGAGTTTTTTAATGTTTACATCTTAGGTCTAAAACTAGGATGGCCTCTATTCAATTTTAGGGCATTTATTCTTTTCTAGTGGTACATATAGAATAAAAAAAGTTTATATTAAGTGTCAATTTTAAAACGTAGAAATAAGGAGTTCCTCACAAATCCACATGTCCTTATGTAAAAAAACCTCCATAATTTTTATTTGTTTTACAATATTGAAAGCTCTCTATTGATAGTTCAAAAAGCATACAAAAGAGAGTTACAACACACTTAAAACATCATTACAAATCACCAAGTCAGCAAGTGAAGCCCCCTTTTTTGCTATCCCATCGGCTATATCATTGGCTTCTCAATAGATATAGTAAAATGAGACCCTCATAACTGCTACGAGATCCATGATATGTAGCCAAACTTGTCGCATCTGTACCACATGATGGTATTCAAAGAGCCTCCTTCCACCATGAGAACTACCTCCATCTGTCTATCTTTCAAAGTCTTCGATCCTTGCAATAGAGAGGTCATCTCAGCCTCATTTGCAATCAAAGTCCCGCAAGGTCCGACATAGCAAAATACAATATTCCCATTCCAACACCTGCTCTCATCAGATTTTCGTAAGAACTACCATCAAAGTTTAACTTAGAGCAACCATGCATTGGTAGGGTCCATTTTATTTTCGGTATATACTTAGCCTTCCTCAATTTGAAAAAAATAGGGAGATTAGCCAAAATATCAATTTGACAAATTCCTAAGCCTTTTTTCAAAATTGATAACCAGCTCCACATGCTATGCTTAACGTTGAATAACACCCTCTCAAAAGGAAGTGAAACCCCATCAAAGATCATGCGATTCCTCTCCTTCCACAACTCCCACATGATTGTCCCTCTGAGGATCATCCAAAACTTCATATCACCCCCAGATAACTTTATCCCTAAAAATTGTGTTAGAATACAATCTAGAGAAAAGGGCACAACTCACGCAACTCTGAGCTAATTAAAACCCCCCCCCCCCCCCCCCCCCCCTTCGAAGCGAAAGCACAATGAAGGAATAGATGATGACCCGATTCCCCATCACATTTACACATAAGGCACATATTCGTCAAAATCTTACCTATTTTAATAAGATTGTAATAGTTAGAATCTTCTCATGTATAGCTAACCACACAAAAGCTTGAACCTTGTGGGGTATCAGCCACTTGCAAACACCTGCTAGTACTTGTATTTTTACAGACCATCTCCAACGATCATGAAACAACATACTATAAACTGATTTGACAAAAAACATAGCCTCTTTTTCTAATTCCCACACAATTTCATCCTCCTCCAAATTGGATACATACACATTTTTTGAAAGAGACATCAAACTGAAAAATTGAGTAGCTACTGCCTCCAAAACCCTATAATTGATCATCGTGAGCTCGAGATGTATAGATATGGAATAAAAAGGATGTCAAATATTGAAAATAATGCTACTTATAACATATTATCTAGACCGACTCTATTTTCAAAAAAATTAAGTACTTATAGATCTACATTATGTTTTTACCTTTAAATTTGATAATTAAAGGTGAAATAGATTTTTAAGCTTGTAAGTGTCTTGTACATCAAAACAACATCTTTTAAGCGAGATTTAGAGGTGCACCTTATTTTGATTGTTTAAGATTGAAACATTATACAATTAAAAACTTTGAGGGGTTTACATAGGAAATCTATTTCTAAGGAAATAGATTTATTAGATTTAGATTTCTTAGACTTATTTTTTCCATGTTTGGTGACACATCTAGATGTCCCCTATGAAACTATTTTCTATTGTTTGGAAACTTGTTTGGGAATCTACCATCCTGGAATCTCGATTCCACTATTCTAGAATATGGAATGTAATCTATTTTTAACCATTTATTACGAGTATTTTTTATAAGACATTGATATATGTCCAACGAATATGATATCTTAAAAATTACCCATCTTGATTAGGACTAACAAAATGAATGGTCCAAATCACTAGATCCAAAATATTTTAATTTATTATTCTCTCTCCCTCCTTCTGAGTCCTAAGAAATTCAATAGGTGTTAACATCTCTATTTTGTAAATTATTAATCTTAAAATGATGTCTTTCTCTTTTTCTCATTTTCTCTTACATCATTTCCATAGTGGGGTTATTCCAAGCATCAACTGCATAATTCATTGATGCACTTTCAAACAAACAATTCCCACCCCCTGCACATAAAAGAGGTGAAGGGAACAAAAACACAAGAAATTTAAGATCAAATAGAGAGTGTGGGGTATATTAACGAAGCAAAACCCCATCGTATACTAGCAACTATCCAATGACTTTTACAAAACCAAAACATATGGAACCCCATCATCGACAGTCTACTCATGATCCGTGTGAGGAACCCCATTGAAAACCATATGAATAAAAAGCTGGCTAGAAGGGGAACAACATTTCAAAATTTGAGCTAATTTGGCCTCGTGAATTGTGAGATATGGACAAGTCTTTGAGCGGAAAAAACTTGAATGTTGCTGGAAATTGTTTCCTCATGAATAAACTATGCACTTTCCGCAAAACTTTTGGCGTCCATTGGTAGTCCGTTAAATATTGCTTTAAAAATGGTACTTTCCAACATTGGATCGACACCAAATTTGAAACTACTACGCTTCTCTTCCATAACAGTTTTGGCCCATTCAGCGATGGATTTCTTGCGGTATCTTTGTAAATTTGGGCTATTTAAGGGGTGACACCACCTTTAACCCTTCAGAAAGAGATCCAGAAGGCCATATCTGAGTCGTCTAACCTCTAATTGAGCTCAAATTTGGGATTTTGGCATTTTAATATAGTTTCTTTCTTCTACCAAAGTTTCAAAACATTTGGCCGTTGGCTTCTTAGGGCTTTTTTTAAAATTGAGGGCCAATTTGGGCACCAGGTCAGAACTTTCAACTTTGCATAGTCGCATCTTGGTCATCTAATATCGGATTGGCCTAATTCTTAGAGGTAGCCTTAGGGTACCTTAGGTTAAAGTTATACATCTTTGGATATCATTTTAGAGCAAGTTTGACGTAGGTTTGACTGTGCACTTGTTTGGCCCATCTGGTTGCCAATTTAAGCATATAACTAGCTTGGTTTGTCTTTGTTTTTAATTAGGGACTTTCTCATATCCTATCATACAGATTTACTAATGTTGAGCCCAATTTGAGGCTGTTTTCATCGGCTAAACCCAATTCTAGTGATTCATGTGGTATTCTGGTAGTTATCGTGCTTAGTGTCTATTCGGTTGATTGTCTTTGTAGATTGCACTTAGGGGGCCACTGTTTTGACTTTTCTTCATCTTTTTTATTTTGGGCAACAAGAGATCCTTCGAAAGGTCCAAATTTTAGAGTTTCACCTCCTTGTCATTGTAGTTCGATATTGCGCTAGACAACCATAGCAAATACCCCTCAATGACTTTATTATGCATAAACGTGCCCTCCCCCCCCCCCCCCCAAGGACAAGAGAATGTCACATGATTAGGGAACTACGAAGCGCATGACAGTCAACCTCAGTTTGGGTAGGGTAGTGTCATCATATGATGATTTCTCAACTTTGGGGTGTGTCAGTATCACTATTGGTTTGCCCTTGTTTACCATTTGTGGACATGGTACTTCATTGAAGTTTGCTCCGCTCATGCTTTTTAGTGCATCAGGTGTTTAATTAAATTGCTCCCAAGTTACTTTATTCAAAGGTAGCGAGTGTCTTCATGACTTCCTCCCAGATCCCTAAATTTGGAGATGCATTGGGTGTCTTTGTGACTTGCTTCCAGTTGTGCTTTCAATGTGGTATCGAGTGTCCCAATGACTTGCTCCCAATCATATTAAGAAAAGGTGCACTAAGGGTCCTCATGACTTAGTCCTAAGGTACTGGGTTTGGGTGTGTCGTGTGTCATTGAGACTTACTCCTAGATCATGATTTGATGTGGTGCCAAGTGTCCTTAACTTGCTCCTAGTCACCAGAATTTGAGGGCATTTTGAGTGTCCCACAACTTGAAATCGGATCCTTGATCATAGAGGGTTGTCGAGTGTCTTTGGCTTGTTCTTTATCACCAAAATTGGGGAGGATTTTGAGCATCCAAAGACTTGATCCTAGATCCTTGAATATATAGAGGTGTTGTGTATCTTTGACTTAACCTTGGTGCTAGAATTTGAAAGGATTCTAAGTGTCCCACGACTTGATCCCAGATCCTAGATCGTAGAGAGGTGCTTAGTGTCATTGACTTGCTCCCGATCACTGGAATGTGAGAATATTGAGTGCCTTTATTACTTGATCCAGGATCCTTGAATATGGAGAGATGCCGATTATCTTTGACTTCCTTCTAGTCAGCGGAATTTGAGAGGATCCCAAGTGTCCCACAGCTTGATCTCAGATCCTTAGATATAAAGAGGTGTCGAGTGAAAGGTGTGGCAATGTAGTATTTCAAGCTATAAATTCAAAATTTTATTTCTTTTCTTTTATTAATTGCTAAAAATTATACTTACAAGTGCCATAAATACAATAAAATAGGCCTACTAAAATATAGTGTCTGAATAACTTGTAGCCAAGATAAAACTTTATTCAAACCAAATACAAACCAACAATAAATAAAACAAGAACAATAGTAAATAAAATTAAATAATTGAAGAAAGACTTAGTGACTTTTGCTTTATCCCTTTAGGGCTTAGCACACTCGACACCTAATCGTCTAGCAAATGGAATATTTGATCCTATAATCTGTTGAATCCACCAATTTGAACTAAGAAGCACTTCCCGAACTCCTTTTCTAAAACTTAAGGGCTTAAAACAAAATAATTAGGTTTTCACTAGGAACCTTTTTCTGGCTAGGGGCATTGCCAAAAGAGGCCCTCCCCAATTTCTAGAATAAGAGGTTTAGACATGCCCCCTCCATGTCTCTCCTTTTAAGTGCATGACACCCCAACACTTATGGGGGGTGGCATGCCACCTTCTAGAGAGGAGCTTGAGAGAGATGACAGAGAAAATGGTGTGGAGAGAGAGAGAGAGAGAGAGAGAGATCTAATGTATGGAACAAGGGGAGACCATCCTTATTTATAAGCTTGTAGAGCTTAGGTGGTCTCAGTCATATTAGGAGTTCAACATTATCTATAATTATTAGGTAATATATGAGGTGCGAGAGAAAATTAGTCTGAGTCATTCATCTTTAAAATTAGCTATAGATTGAATATTTAGAGCCGTATCCTCTGAGATTTGACCCATATCCACTTCTAATCAAACTAGAACTTTTGGCCGATCAATTAAATTAAATTCAAGCTGATCAAAGATAAACTAGATCCACTTATAACTTATAAAAAATTTAGTTAAGAAACTTTGTAACCAAATAGTTTCGATAAGAAAATATGTCAAAACATTAAGATATATTTTCTTAAATAAAGAGCATGTGCCAAAAAATTGGGGTGCCCATTAAGAGGGACATGTGGTCAGATTGGGCCCCACGTGACACCCCTTATGTGGGGCCACACGTGTGGGATTGGGCCCTCAGCCCCCACGTAGATCCCACACACAATTTAATAAAATTCACTATGCCCTTATAATTCTAAAATTTCAAAAATACCCTTTAAGGTTTTTTTTTTAAGAAAATAAAAATATTTTAATCACAATAACACAATTTAAGTTGAAATCTGTAATTTTTTAGTTCCACAAAAATCTAAAACATACAAAAATACAACTTAGAAGTGGATAGGTACTAATAGGTCAAATAACAAGTGGAAAAGTTAGACAATAAATAGTAGAACCTAGTGGTTTAAAAAACAGAACAATGCCCCAGATCGGGCACCCAAAAAACCCATCCAGATTGGTGAATTGTTGATCTGGATCAGGAATCAGCTGAATCGGTTGGATTAAGCTTTAAAAAAAATCTAAAAAAATTATTAAAATGCATTATAAATGTTTTTTTAGGAATCCAATAAGAAATGATGGTACTATATTATTAATTTTCATTTTTTCATCAATTTGAGAATATTGAGATGTTCTTTCCCTGTATGAACTTATGTTAACTATTAAATTTACATCACACAAAAGAAAAATCATAGAATTATCATGGATGAAGTATACAGTCAGTCATACATAGATAAGAAAAATATGATACTTGTTGTATTACCTTTTATTTTATTTTTTTGACAAGAAATACTTCTTGTACTAATTTTTATTTTTTTGACGAGAAAAATAAGAAAATAACAAGAAATACTTGTTGTATTAAGAAATACCTTTTTTTTTTATAATAAATACTTGTTGTAGTACTCTTTTTTTTTTTTGACAAGAAAAATCAAGATAAATCCCCAATTTAATCCTATAAACACTCCATCTCCATAACCCAAAGAGAGAAAAAAAAAATTCCCTTAAAAATTATCGAAATTAGAAAAATTACCAAAAAATACCCAAAAATAAAAAAAAACCTTAGAAAACTTCTGAAAAATTAGAAAAAATCCTCAAAAATCCTATAAAAGTAGATAAAATCTCGAAATTCATATTCAACCTCTGGAGATCCCAAAAACCTTAAAAAAACTAAGAGAAACTCTTATCTAATCATAAGAAATACAAAAAAAACCTAGGTAGACCCTATCTAAAATCCCCAATTTTTCCTAGTGCGAGCCCGAGATCTAGGTCAAACAACCTTAGATCTACCAATTCCGACAAGAAAAATGTATCTAAAAAAGGAGATGGTGGTGTAAATCAGAAGAGCGACCTGATCCATGCCTGAAACTCTAGGTTTCCGATCCCTAGAGATAAGTATATCTTTCTTTGCTTGATTTAATTTGTTTTTCTTCATTTCTTTGCTTTAAATTATTTTTCTGGAAATTAATTTATTAGTAGATTTAATTAATTAGAAACATTTTTTTTAGGTCAAAATATGAATTTGGAGCTACCGTTGCCGATAGACTCAAAAAAAGACTGAATGTATAGATCTGATATTTTTCTGAGCCCACAATTCAAGCGGCCCCACTCATTTTACCTTTTCAAAAGCAACTCAGTTTTTGCTAAGATTTGAGTAGATCTCATCTCAGAGATCAACGTAGATCGAAGCGTAAGCATATGATATTTTTATATTTATTTTATACTCATTTATTATAATGTTATAATCATATTAAGGTCATCCTACAAAGTAGTCTCTAAAATTTGAACCTAATTTATATTCTAAAATAAATATTGCAATCTGTTGAATTTAAGCTTGCCTTTGCCAACCTTCTAATAATATCAAATTCTACATGATTCTAGTAAAACAATCGTTAAATATATATGACATGCATTATGCATTATTTTTGCATAAACACAAATATTTAATTTTTCTTGCATACAATATATTTATATTTCTAAAATTTTATATTTCTTATTTTATGCTACTAAATTATATTTTAAAATTCTTTTATTACTTATGTATATATTATATATAGAATATTGTACGAACTTGACGGGCCGTACTGGGTTTTTGGGTGAAGAACTAGACACGTAAGATGTGTACTAGACACGACACTCATGGCGGTGTCTATGTAATATTGCCATAAGGTTATGTTAGATTTTGGCTCTGCAGTCATCTTCTCCCTCTGAGAATGCTACAAAAGTTGGATCTAACAATTTATGATCTCAAGCCCTCTAATTTAGTGTTTCACTATAATGTGTACTAAAGCCATTATGAAGAGAAATATCACTCCACATACATAGACTAGAGAAACTATACACGAATTAACAAGCATATTTACCTAAGATTGCATACCAATCAGATTTGAACCGTTAAGACAACCTCAAGATTTTGTTAGATTTTTAGATTGAAATAAAAAATACTGCAGTGTCAAGGTAAAAGTTATTGTAAAAAGAAATTCAAGTCAGACTTGAATTTTTTTTATGAAAGTGCAGCTCTCTCACCCCCATGCAAACCTCAACCCATGACCCAACAAGTCCCCTTGCAAACCTCAACCCATGACCCAACCACTATGTGAAACCTTAAAAACCCCAAATCTCTCTGAATAAACAGACCGTTTTTATTTTCTCTTTCTAAAAAAACCAGAGAAGCTCAAGCCCCATCCAAGGCAGCCCTAGGCGGTGTCTTTGTAAAGCCAAAACCTTTTCTCTATCTACAAAAAGGCGAGCCTTTTTTCTCAAACCACACCCATAGGAAGACCCTTCTCTTCATGAATAAGGAAAAGCTCGGGTTGCAAACAACCTGAGAAGCTCAAGCCCCATCTATGGCAGCCTTAGGCGGCGTCTTTGTAAGGCCAAGCCCCTTTCTCTCTCTACAAAAGGTGAGCCTTTTCTCTCATACCACACCCATGGGCTCGGGTTGTAAAAAACCAAAGAAGCTCAAGCCCCATCCATGGCAGCCCTAGGCAACATCTTTGTAAAGCCAAGGCCCTTTCTCTCTCTATAAAAGGAAAGTCTTTTCTCTCATACGACACGCATGGGAAGCCCCTTCTCTTCATGATAAGGAGAAGCTTAGGTTGCAAAAAACTAGAGAAGCTCAAGCCCCATCCAAGGTGGCCCTGGGCGGTGTTTTTGTAAAGCTAATGCCCTTTCTCTCTCTACACTTGGGCGACTTTTTTGTAAGGCCAAGGCCCTTTCTCTCTTTACAAAAGGCTAGCATTTTCTCTCATACCACACCCATGGGAAACCCCTTCTCTTCATGAATAAGTGTTTACGATGAAAATATGACTGATCTTCCGACGAAGATATCTCCGATCTTGACACCTTAAACTGATGAAAAAAATGTGCTAGAGAAAGTGAGACAAATCGAATTCAGATCTGAGGCCTGATTTGCCCAGAAATGAATAGATGGTTGGGTTTTCTCAGCTAACTCTTTTCTTAAGCAGTGGTCTCTCTAGGGTTTCAATCCGTTTTTAGGGTTTCAATCCTCCTCCCCTCAAATGGCCACGAAAAGGAGATTTTATAAGGGCCATGGATCTGTTAGAAAGGATATCTTTCCCTAACCAATAGATCCCCAACCAAAAATGCTAATTTTGGGGGTACGAATCAGGGCGACACTGGTGGTGTCGAATGGGTGACATGCCTAGTGTCACCCAAATAAATGTGGTAAAAATCATAAAAAATGGTAAGAAAATCAACAAGGGAAGGAAAAGTTCACTTTGGGCCAAAAAGAGGTTGAGCGCCACTGACAGTGTCACCCAAGCCCAAACCAAAAGTTGTCCAAACTGATTTTTTACTTCAGGTGTGTTCTTCAACCTCTTGTGAAGCTCTCAGAGAAAATTTCGGTCAAAAAGGATTTTTTTACTATTTTTAATGATTTGTTTAGTAAAACGGGATGTTTGCAAGACTCTAGGTCAAAACATTCTGCGGGTTCTAAGCAGGAAACTAGTTCTGGGTCATAGTGTAGGTTGTGTGAGCTATGGATTTGGGTTTACTAAGATATTGTGGTCCTAAAAGTTCATGGAACCATAGAATTTGCCAGATTTAAAATGAGGTATCTATAGTTGCCCCTCTTTGGCACTCCCTGTCCTTCGAGGGACAGATGAGTAGCAAAGAAGTAGACACTCTTTGGCGTTCCTTATCCTTCGAGGGGTAGGTGAACGTCAAAGATAATGTGAGACATTTTAAATTTCTTCCACATGGTCAGATGGCACACAAACTAATTCCTCCAAGTCATTGCGCTCACCGAGCTCACCCACTTAGGGCATTTTTCCTCCTAGGGTTTTCGGTGCGAGATGTCAATGAGTTACACAAGTTTGAAACTCTAGTTGGATTTTCTTACCATACCACTTAACTTCAGGGGTTTCACAGTTTGAAATTTTTAACCCTCACATCTTCTTTGATTTCCTTAGGGTTTTCTAAGGCTGTCTATAGGAAAAGGCTTTATATAGGAAGAAACTTGTCTGATCGATTCCAAAGAGAGAGATGAGGCAGCAACGTGGTAATCGCGGCAACGCGATAATCATTATATACAGGTGTCCAATCTCCTTCATTTTAAAAGTCGTTTTAGAAGTTTTGAAAGTAGGGGAGAATAAAACTTGGAGCAAGGACAGGTTACGATTTTAACAAAGAAATTAAAGTTTTTAAAAACACAAGACACATAGTGAAAATTTTGAAAAGAGAAAGATATTTCGAAAAACAGGGTTGGTTAGCAGTTTTAACTCCTGCAACCATAGAGCCCTCTTTGTAGTTTGGGGTCATGCAGCGATGGACCATACACCTGACCCTTTTACGTCATAAGGGGATAGACGGAATACACCCGACCCTTTTACGTCATACGAGGATAAACGGAATACACCTGACCTTGCACGTCATATGGGGCTAGACGTTACCTGCCTCGGCTCTTTTACGTGGTATGTGTTTGACGTTGAACTGGATACACCTAACCTTTTACGTCATACCGGGATAGACGGAATACACCTGACCTTTCATGTCATACAGGGCTAGACGTTACCTACCTTGGCTCTTTTATGTCGCACGAGTTTGAAGTTGAACTGGATACACCCGACCTTTCACGTCATACGGGGATAGATGAAATACACCCCTCCTTTCACGTCATATGGGGCTAGACATTATCGGCCTCTGCTCTTTTTCTGAATTGGACTTTGGTTGGCAGTTTAGGCTCGTGCCACCAAGGGGCATTTTCTTTATTTTATTATATTTTATTTTAAAAAATTGGTTGGCAGTTTAGGCTCGTGTCATCGAGGAGCATTTTGAACATTTTTGAAAATTAATTTAAAATGTTTTAAAAGAAGTCATAAAACATGATAAAACCAAGATCGATCCCCGAAAGACCCCAAAATTGAGTGGGGGTATTTTTGTCAAAATATTTTTGGACGACACTTGTGGTGTCGCCCGGGCGGCACTGGAGGTGTCGCTCATGTCTGGGCGACATGGCTGGTGTTGCCCACCCAATTTTATTTATTTTTATTGTGGTGGTGGGATTATTGAAGAACAGGTTTTTTGCAAAAATATTTGGGCGACACTAGGCATGTTGCCCATTAATTTTTTATTTTTTTATTTAGTGTTTTGCTGGGGTTAAAAAAAAAAAGGCTTTTGCAAAAAGAATTTGGGCGACATGCATGGTGTCACCCTCACAAGCTGGGCAAACTAGGCACGTCGCCCATTTAATTTCATTTATTCATCATTATTTTTTCAAAAATGAGATGAGAAGGGATCTTTTTCTCAAAAAATTTTGTGGGCAACATTGGTGGTGTCGCCCAGACCACCGACCTCCAAAATTGAGATTTATCGTTTTGCAAGGTTTTAGGGTTATCTAAATCTTTTGTTAGCCGAAGTGGAAAGCTGTAGGGAGCGTTTTGGGTCGGATTTCTTATTTGTTTCATAAATCTACTTCCTTCCCATTCTTCTCTCATCTTTCAATCTCTTATTTCTTCTTCCCATCTTCATCTTCGTCCTTTTTCATCATCTTCCCTCTGATCTTACTGGTTTTTCTTGCTCTCACCCTTAGACTTTCATGGCTCCTAGGAAGGGTTTCCAAGGGCAAGGGGAAGGTTTCTGAGAGGGCGGATAATGGAGGAGAAGAAGAGGTTTCCCCTTTTTTTCCTAGGGTTAGACATTTTCCTGAAGGTTTGCCCTCCCATATCTCGCAAGGCCCTCGATTGGGTGAAGTTCCTCGGTGTGTCATTGGCTTCCCTATTATCGGGACCTGATTCTATGATTGGTTTCTTTCTGCTCGACAATGGCTCTAGCTCATGGCCTCTTTGGCCTCAGCTTTGATAAAGGCCTCAGTTTCGATGATAGTTACTTTGAACATGACCTCTTGCCATGTGAACTTCTGCTCCTCGAGGCTCTTGCTGAGAGGTTCAACTATCAAACGAACACCTTCTTCCTTCATACGGGCGACACATTGTCAACTTTGGAGGAAATTGCCAGGGTTTCTGGCTTGAGCTTGGTCGAGAATGCGTATCAACCCTCTACTGCCACTAACGATCGTTCCATCACGGGTGCGCAACTGTTGGGGGCTGCCTACTCTTCACATGATCAGTGGGTCGATATGGAGTTGCTGGTCCGAAATCAAGAGCGGTCTTGAGCCGCCGAATAGATTTGTATTTTTCTTTATGTGCTGTTAGGATCCATCCTTTTTCCAAGCAGTCATAAGACAGTTTGAAGTTCCCTTATTCCTTTAGCCCATGCCTTTTGGGAGCAAGCAGAGTTACACCATTATTCTGGCTGTGTTGGTGGGCATTACCAGGGTCTTCACAATATGGTCACCCTGTTTGAAAACATTTTTCAGTACCTTGGGTCCCCGATGTAGAATAAAAAGAGAAGCCAGTCAATAAAGCCTCGACGTACAATGGAATTCCTGACAGTCTTAGAATTTCCCTAAAACGAGTTAGAATCTTCCTAAGCACTCCAGAAGGCCACCTGCCAAGTTTCGTGATAATCCGACATATCTAAGGCAGCGCAGACAAAGAAACAATTTTAGAGAAATCAGCTGGTTAGGTGCCTCGATCTCGCCCTTCGAATTTAGATGATCTGGTGGCACGCGTCTCGGATTTCGGGGGAACCCAGGACTTTGAGATCACTCTCACCAACTGATGAGAGAGGAATTTATGGTGGGTTCGAGACTTACTCGGACTGGCTCATGTGGGCGCCCGCTTAGATCACGAAAAAACCCCCCCAGTCCTACAACTGGTTCGAAATCGCCTCCCTAGGCCTATATTTTCCTGTTTCTGCAATCACACACACATGGTTAATTTTACAAGACAAGTGGGCCAAGGGATCCCACCTTGTCTTTGGGTGAATGTACACAGGAGTGCACATTCATAGGAGAAAAACAAAGAAATGACAAGATGAGGGTTGGGAGAAGGAAGAAGAGAGAAGAAAGAAAAAAAAAGAGACATTTGACCAGGTGACTAGCCTAACACAGTGGCTAGATTGGCGTGATGATTGACCTAACATGGTAGCAAGACGGGCACGGTAACACGGACTATCATGACAACGATACTACTCGATGACAGAACACTAACACCGACCAGCCTGGCACAACGGCTAGTCGACATGGTAGCAAGACAGACAATGTAACTTAGATCGGCACGGCGGCAATACTGCTCGATGACGAGACTACCATGACCGTGCTAAACTTGTCCCTTGGTCAAATGAGAGAGGGGGAAGAAGAAAGAGAAAGAAGAGAGCTAAGAAGAGAGAGAAAGAAGAGAAAAGAAGAGAGAAGAGAAGAGAGAAAGAAGAGAGAGAGAAAAGCATAAACGACGATGGACTTTCACCGTTCATGATAGAGAAAGAGGAGAGAGAAAGAACATGGATGGCGATGGACTTCCACCGTCCATGACAGAGAAAGAGGAGAGTGAAAGAACATGGACGACGATGGACTTTCGCCGTCCATGATAGAGAAAAGAGGCTGGAATGAGAGAGACATGAATGAGAAATAACTTTAATGCGATGTGATGAGCATTGCCGTGCTCCACATGAGAAAGGGGAAATTTGGACAGAGGCCCGGCCCGCCACTCCAGTTAAACCCTGGCTCACTGCTCATATTTTCAAAAGATAAAGGAAGGTTGAGAATGTCATACCCAATGATGAGCATCACCGTGCATGCCTGGAGGGGAGACAGAAAAGAAATCAGAGTGAAGGCAAGAAGATAGGGAGGAGGAAAGAGGATTTTAGGAAATAGGAAGAGGAAAGGAAAGTAATAAGAGAATAAAGGAAATAAGAGAGGCTAAAGGAAAGTTAGGAGAGAAATTGAGAAAGAGTTGGAGAAGAAAGAAGGAAAGAGAGAGAGAGATTAGGAAAGAGAAAAGAAGAATAAGGAAAGAGAAGAGCAAAGAGGTACGCACAGCGCTGCCACAGCCGTGTGTGTCAAAGAGAGAAGAACACAAAAAGAGATTCGTGCACGGTGTTTCCATCGTCGTGCATGTTCAGACAGAGAGACAGACAGAAGGATAGAGTAGAGAGAAGAAAGAAGAGAAAGAGATTGGTACATGACGTTGCCATCACCGTACATGTTCAGACAGAAAGACAGAGAGAAAGATAGAGCAGAGAGAAGAAAGTAGAGAAAGAGATTCGTGCATGGCATTGCCATTGCCTTGCATGTTTAGACAGAGAGAGACAAAGCAAAGAGAAGAAAGTAGAGAAAGAGATTCGTGCACGGCATTTCCATTGCCGTGCATGTTCAGATAGAGAGATAGAGATAAAGTTAGAGCAGAGAGAGAATAGAGAAAGAAGGAGAAGAGGAAGAAGAAGAAGAAGAAGAGAGAGAAGAAAATGCACATGGCATAGCCATCACCATGTGTGAGATAGAGAAAATAAAATAAAGAGAGAGAGGTTCGTGCAAGGCGCTGACAGTGCCATGCACATTCAGTCAGAGAGAAACAGAGAGAAAGATCATGAAGAAGAAGAAAGAGAAGAAGAAGAAAAAGAGAGAATGGGACACACACAATGCTGCCATAGCCGTGTGGGTTAGAGAAAGAGAAGGAAGAAGATGACATGCACGGCTCTGCCACAACCATACATGTTCACAGAGAAGAAGAGCGAGAAGCCGAGAAAAGAAAAAGAAATAAAAGAGATAAATCAAGAGAGAAAAAAAAGAAAGAAAGAGGAAGATAGAGACAAGAGGAGGAGAGAGAAAGAGATATAGACGAGAGGACGCGAGAGAAAATTACCTTCTCGAAGGGTGTCGACTCTTTTCTTCTCTCTCCTTTCTCTCCAAGACGTACCCACGAACTCAAAGCAAAAGCACGAACTTTATTGATCAATTGAGGGGATCCAGGGAAGCACTAGGGAAGATCTAGCAAAGAGCCTTTTACAATTAGGTTTAGCATGTATTTATAGAATTGGGCCCAAACATGCCCAAAAACTATCTCAATTGATGATAATTATAATTATTTTGAATTAAAATAAATTCTAAAAATGGGTACAATATGACTGTTTTGCCCATGTCTAGCAATACATGGAATTCCAAAACAGTCCCTGCTGCTGCCCTAGAATATACGTGATCTTCCGTGAATGATCCGGGGTTGCTCTGGTGTCCATTAATAAAAAAGATTATTGTTTTCATGTAAGGCTTGACATGGGGATCGATTTGATACCAACTTCATGATCATGTGACTTGAAATTTGGATGAATCTTGCAAACTTCAGATCGATAGTGTGCTCGTTCCTTGATGTTTCTTTGTGATTTAGTTGCTGGATCACACTAAGCATGCCGTCACAATCACATGGCAACAAACGCAACTCGATTTCGTAACTTTTAGGCTATGGTCGAAATATGGAATTCGGGTGCTAGAATTTACAATCACTTTATTGGCTTTGTGTGCGAAATCCGACCGTTCATCATGTATGAGGTTCGGACCAGAGATAGCCTTAGACCTTACATACACGAAACTGGTATAACGTCAATCCGATGCACAAGAGCCGTGATTTGGCCGCTCAAGCGAGGTGTGTCGATGCTGATTTTCATGCAACTTTCTTCACGGATCAGCAACTTCTCTCTATCTTTTCTCCTCACTTGAGCATCATCACGGAGCGTACCACATATCAAAACTCTCGTCTTGACTAGACGAACACGCTCACAAAATTTGAGCATGATCTGACCCAAGACAAGTGAGATATGGCCCCCGAAAGTCAATTCTTGAGACTGTAAAAAAACCACCTTTAATGGTGATTTGGTGCAAGGAGGGCGCATGGGAATAGTTTGAAGCCTACTTTTTTTTGGTATTTTACCTATAACTTTGTCCTGGAGTGCCCGATTAAGCCGAAACTTGACCCATAGGGGTTTTCGAAAGTGTCAGATCTAATGGTCGTGGTCCCACAGCAATTTGATGCACCAAAAATAAAGCTCTAGTTATAGGGTCTGTTTCAAGGTGCTAGAGACTGATTTTTTTCAGAGTTGTTGTTTTGTCTGCACTTCCTTAGACATGTCAGATTGCAGCAAAACTTAGCAGATAGCCTTTTGAAGTGCTTAAGAACATTCTGACTTGTTTTGGGGCAAGTTTGAGATTGTCAAAAATTCCACTGTATGTCAAGGCTTTATTGACCCGCTTCTTTTTTTATTCCGCATCGAAGACCCGACGTGTTGAAAAATTTCTTCAAATAGCTTGCCCCGCCGAATGTTGTGATTCAAGAGAAGCGAGAAGAACAACATTCAAAAAATTTCCTTCGACTTTATTACTTTTTTCTTTCTAGCCACAGGACAACGTGAATGCTGAGGAGATCCACACAATACTATAACTAGGATGCTCAGACGTTTGGATGTAATGTACAGGTCCATCCGTGGAGACTTTAGGGGGAGAAGAGACGTTTTGAGGGATCCTGTCGAAATCCTCACCCTCAAGGGACTAATTGTGATTCTGACAATTGAGGATTTTATACGGACCTCGTTAGTCAGAATCAGGCCCGTCTGGCGGTCAAGTGCCATGCTGAAGGGCACTTTTCCCATTTGATCTGGATTTTTGTGTTGTTTGTTTGTGGATGGTCTGCTGAAGGGCCTTTGGTTGGCGTTTGTCTGTGTGGTGCACTCGGATTATACTCGGTGGGCGGGGTACCTCAGTTTATCGAGGTGACCTGTTGTGGGTATATAACCCCTACCCCCTTCTAGCAGTGTTGTTACATAGAAGGTCCAAGTTCGAGCAGACTTTGGCCTTCTTGGGGTGTCTTTAGCATTTTGTAGTGTGTTTCTTTTGTTGTTGGTGGTTTGTTGAAGGGCCTTTGGTTGGCATCCGTCTGCGTGGCACACCAGATTGTACTCGGTGGGCAAGGTACCTCAATTTATCAAGGTGGCCAGCTGTGGGTATAACCCCTGCCCCTTGCTAGCAATGTTGTTACATGACGGGTTCAAGTTCTGGCTGACTTGACCTTCTTGGGGCGTATTTAGCATTTTGGAGTGTGTTTGGTAACCTCATGAGAATAGTGCACTTCCTCATGAGACTTGTCTTGCCTTCTTGGCGAGTCTTCTGTCTTTCGAGTCCTTTTTGTAAATGGACTCAGGCTATCAGAATCTTGCTTGATGCTCGTATTTTTGGATTCTGGTATTGTGACTGGTTAGGTGCCTCGATCTCGCCCTCTAGATCTAAGTGATCTGATGGCACGTGTCTTAGGTCTTTGGTAGACCTGAGACTTGAGATCGCTCTCTCGAAACCTTGCTCGAGGGCAAGGACAGGTACACCAACCAATGAGAGAGGCATTTAAGGTGGGTTCGGGACGTACTCGGGCTGACTCACGTGGACGCCCTCTTAGATTACGAAGAAGGCCTCCCTCCCAGCTGTTGGAGCTGGTTCGGAATCGCCTCCCTTGACTTGTAATCCTCTTGTTTTTCTGCACAACACTTCTATGGTTAATTTGTAAGACAAGTGAGTGCAAGGTTAGACACAAGGTAGAAAGGAGAAGAGAACTTGATGGAAGGGTAAGACTAGCATGACGGCCAGAAGTTACCGACTCAGAGTGGCAGCAAGATGGGCATGGTTCGAGGACCAGCACGTCTGTAGTACTACTCGAAACTAAGGTCGACGTGGCGGTGCTAGTTTAAGCTCACCTTTAGTCAGGTGAGAAGAGAAAGAGGTGGAGAGAAAAGCACGAGACAACGAAGAGAAGGGGAAAGCTGGACATCGATAGACATCACGGTGGGGTAATGCAAGGAGGTGACGCATCCCTTGTGAACGACGCTAGCTTCTGACAAAGAATTGCTAGGTCGAACGGCGATAGGCGTGGGATGCAAGGGGACGACGATAGCCACTGGATGCACGGAAGAATCTTATGGACGGCGATGGGTGTTGTCAGTGCCTCTAGTGGGCGGCGATAGGTATCACCATCTACGTTAGATGCGCGGCAGAGGAAGACTCCTGTAGGCGGCAACACACTTCGCCGTCTAGGTTCTTCATCGAGACGTCAAAGCTATGTCTGTGAGTGGCGATGGGCAGTGCCGTCTACAAACTTTACTGAGAGAAAGAGACAGACGAGAAGGAGGGGCGGGAGACTCGTGCATGGTGCTGCCATCGCCATGCTCGACCTGTGAGACCAAGGAAGAGGCATGTGCGACACTGCCACTGCCACTGCCGTTCACGACCTCTGTGAGGGACTCAGACTAAGAAGAGGGAAG
>NW_006495778.1:675595-699526 GCF_000471905.2 Amborella trichopoda | reverse complement strand
GAGATTATTGGTTGCAAATTAAAATAAATGAACGAATTTTAGAATAAAAACAAAATTTGGAGGTCTAAGTTTTTGGGGATTTTTAGGGATTTTTTGGGTTTATTTAATCAAAAATAAAATTGATATTTTTTTTGTGAGGACTGTTTTTAATGTTATATAATATATATATTTATAAAAATATTTATTTGTGATGAATATGAGAATATATATGAACAATATTTGTGTGAGATTATTGATTGCATAAAATAAATGAACGAATTTTAGAATAAAAACAAAAAATTGGAGGTCGATTTTAGGGATTTTCGGGATTTTAGGGTTTATTGAATGAAAAATAAAATTGATAGTTTTTTGTGAGGATTGTTTTTAATGTTATATAATATATATATTTATAAAAATATTTTTTTTGTGATGAATATGAGAATATATATAAACAATATTTTTATGAGATTATTGATTGCATAAAATAAATGAATGAATTTAAGAACAAAAACGAAAATTTGGAGGTAGATTTTGGGGATTTTAGGGATTTTCGAGATTTTAGGGTTTATTAAATAAAAAATAAAATTGATACTTTTTTTGCGAGGATTGTTTTTAATGTTATATAATATATATATTTATAAAAATATGTTTTTTATGATGAATATGAGAATATATATATATATATATATTCTAATTTTTTTTTTTTGTTGTTCCCAGTATTCTTTAAATTTAAGGGAGACAATTTTTATGAATGATTTGATTTTATGGAGTCATTTTGATTCAAAAAACACTAAGTATTCCAAGTATTCTTTATGTATCGAACTACCTGTTGGCTATACTTCATTATGCAATTGTGTCATAAAGCCTTAAGATTTATGTCTTTATGTATGCAAGAATTAAGATTTTATATTTTTATGCATGCAACAATGTTATGAAAAATGGATATATTTAGTTGTTCAACTTTAATTGTGTTTAAAGCCTATTTTTATAGAGATTTCAATTTTGGTAGCATATCTTATCAGATCTTCAGTTTTGATCAACATACAGAATTGATCTATTGTACTAGCTTGTAGAACTCTTTGGAGCCATGCATGCTTTATAGTTTAAATTTATAGCAAGGAGTGTATTAAATTCTACTTTTGGAAAGTGGATGTATTTTTCCCTTCTGATGTATCCATTTAGAACCTTTTGAGAAATACTTTTTACCTTGAATATATATTCATGGCAAGTGTCACTATCACATGAAATGCAAACTGCTCATCAGGAGTTGAGGTATCTTTATATGGATTACTTCTTGTTTAATAGGTTGCTGCTCTTATTCAATTTCATGTACCATGTGCTTTGGGCACTTATTTTTGTTCATATTCCCCATTGAAGGATTTACTTGATCTTAGCCCTCTAGAAAACCCATGTCACCACATTTCTTAATGCATTCCCCTCATGCATGGCTTTTTCAGCTTTCATGGTCTAGAGGCACACATGCATGTTTTTTATTGAGAAATATTAATTGAATGGCATGGTGATTCATGGTCATCTTAATTATAATTTTTTTTTTCTATTGGATGTTATTGTAACTTGTTCATTTTCATGAGGAAGTAGGGCTTAAATATCCATGCTTGCAAGGTCCCTTTGGTAGAGTGATTTTCTCAAATAAATATTTTTTTAATGAACTTTTATGTTCAGGAAAATTTACAAGAAAATAATAAGATGAGGAGGGGAGATGTGACATGACAGTATAATACAAAAGTGAATAACAAAGGAAGAGTTCGATGTAATTTTTGTAACAAGGAAATGGGTGGTGGTATTTATCGCCTAAAAGAACATCTTGCTTGGGTAAAGGGTAATGTCATCGATTGTAAAGAAGTGCCACCATAAGTAAAACAACAAATGATCAAAATAATTACAGAAGGAAAAGGAAAAAACGTGCAGAGAGAAAGGGATGCAGAGGAGATAGGGAGGGGGTACGAAAGTTCAATAGATGAGGAAGATGACCAAGAGACAGAATTTGAGGCGCGAAAGGAACGAGCTATGATTGACAGTATTCAAGAGCTTAACTATAGACAAATGGAAATTCAAGAGATGTATGGGAGAAGGGATGGTACATTCAGTAGCCGTCAACCTCAAGAACATGTAGTACCGGATAGGGGAGGATGTGGGCCTTCATTGCTTAGATCCACATCTAGGAGATTGAGACGTAGTTTCTCTAGTTGCCCTTCCTCTTATAGTCGGTCATCTACTACTCAACGACATGAACCCATAGATGTGCCATCAATGACTCGCGAACCCTCTGGACTTAATCCCCACTAGTCACAATATCATACAAAAAAATTAAAATTTCCATCAGCAGGTGTATTAATAGAAATAGCGAAAAAGATGATTAACATGTTTTGGTATGTTAATGCACTGTCATTTAAATCTGCAAGCTCAAACTTCTACCCACAAATGGTAGCTTCTATAGCTGAGGCAGGGCCAGGTGTTGGAGGTCCAACTGCAAAGGATCTTGTAGGCCCATGTTTAGAAGCTGCTGTTCATGATGTTGATAAGCATATTGCATAGTTCAAGCTCTGCTAGCCTGGTATAAGAGTGACCGTCATGACTGACGATTGGAAGGAGAAGTCCTTAGGTATCTTGTCAATTTTTTAATAGGTTTCCCTAGGGGCATTGTTTGCCACTCTAGCATTGATTTATCAAGAAAGAGACATACTAGAAGACTGATATGCGCACACCTAGACAAAATTGTAGATGAAGTTGGGCCTAAAAATGTGGTTCAAGTAGTGACTGATAATGCTGCAAATTACAGAAAAGCAGGCTTGTTGCTAATGGAGAGAAGACCCAATCTTTATTAGACTCCTTGTGCTGCCCATTGTAATAATTTGATGCTCAAGGAAATAGGGAAGATGAAGAGGGTTAAATATTGTATTTTGAAGAGCAAGTTGATTACAAGGTTTATATACAATCACACGTATCTTCATGGTTTAATGAGGGAGCATTGCATACGAGAGATTGTCAGGGAGTCCACTATTAGATTCGCTACAACATTCTTTATGATACAATTGATATTAGTAAACAAGGCAAGATTGAGGTCAATGATACGCTCTAATGAATGGCAGAACGATAGGGCAGCAATGAGTCAATTTGGAAGGCAGGTTGAAACCACCCTTCTCTATCAGAGGTTCTGGACTATATGTAACCGTGTTGTTTCTGTAACTGAACCTTTAGTACATGTGTTGAGGTTAAGTGACTCTGATGATAAACCTGCAATGGGGTTTCTGTTTGATGTAATGAGACGTACAAGGGAAGCTATATTTGAGAATAACATATGGAATGAAGAGATATTGGATATTGTTGATCGTAGGTGGAGAGACCAACTGCATTAGAATATCCATGCAGCAGGTAATTTATGATTCACTATGGCAATTCATGAACCTTTAGTACAGGTGTTGAGGTTAAGTGACTCTGATGATAAACCCGCAATGGGGTTTCTGTTTGATGTAATGAGACATACAAGGGAAGCTATATTTGAGAATAACATATGGAATGAAGAGATATTGGAGATTGTTGATCGTAGGTGGAGAGAGCAACTGCACTAGAATATAAATGCAGCAGGTAATTCATGATTCACTATCGCAATTCATGACTCTTTCTCAACTCTAAGAAAAGTTGCCGTAATTAATAATATAACAAACCGTGTGCAGGGTTCTTTCTTAATCTACAAAATTTGTACTACACAAAGCCACTTTAGATGATGTAGATATCATGGAGGGGGGAAGAAACTGCATCTACGGGCTTGAACCTGATCTTGAAACTCAAATGGAGTGTATGCAACAGGAAAGCCTTAATCAAAAGGTGTATGTAATAAAATTTCAATTTACAATAATGAATTGCATTTCTATGTAGTACTAATTTCTTCTATATGCATCTTGCTATTTCTAGCTTATCATGTACATGGAAAAAAATGGGGAATTTGCATACAACAATGCCAAAAAGCAGCTGCAAAATTGCATCCAGGTTAGTTTTAAGTTAAAACTTGCAATAGTTTAGTACACTACTAATGGTGGTTATTTTAAATCAATTTATTTTCTATTGTTAAGTATATGTTTGTCTGTGTCAGCACAATGGTGGACGATGCACGGAATTCGAACAAAGCAATTGCAAAAGATTGCCGTTAGAATTTTGAGTCAGCTGTGAGAGAAACTGGAGTACATTTCAGTGGATACATGCCCCGAGACGAAATAGGTTAAAGACACAGATGTTGCACAACTTGGTGTATGTTCATTGTAATTTGAAATTGAGAGAGAAACATATAAGGAGGACCCCCATAGACGACATGCCGATCAACCTTGCTTACATCTTTTGGAGGGACTTCGCCGATGAGCGGGTGTCACTAAGGACCCCACTACTAGACCAAGATTTTCTTAGTGGGGCAGTTACCGATATGGACGATAATGTGAAGGTTGCAGCATCCAATGAAGGATACATGATAATGGACATGGATGACGATTATACACAGGATGAAGATGAGGCACAAGATGATGAAACAGATGAGACAATGGAAAACAATTGGCAAGAACCAATCATCTAGGAATGTGAAGGGGCACAACATGATACGGTACCTGATGAATAGGAAGATTTAATGAGATTAGCTCGAAGGAAGTCCAGGCATTGAGGCATAGGAGTTACTCAACAAGGGAGAGAAGAAGCCGTAACCGTCACTGTAACCTAGTTATTTATGATGATGACAATATTGAAGATGCTGAGGGACATAACACAAAACAGGGTGGGGGTAACACAAAACAAGACGCGGGTAACACAGAACAAGGTGGGGGAGAGCATGAAGGCTGGACGAGTCTAGGAGACTTTGGCCAAGGGGGTACCACAAGAAATATTCTTGACTGGCGTGGGGGCACAACTACGGCATTACAGACTCCACCAAGCCTTACTCAGATTTTTCGTCTCATAAATTCTGACAGTGAAACACAACAATATTATGATCCCCCTCGCCAATCTCATTACTACTAGCATTGTTAGTTGGACTTTGTAACTTCATTAATTGAATTAATGTCAAATTCTAAATTGTCTTGCATATCTTCATAGTATTCAAATATTAATTTATATAAAAAGTTGTTTCAATTTTTTTTTGTAAGATAAATGTATGTAATATAATAATATACACTTAATCTAAGTTTTTCTATTTTTTTCAATTTTTTTTAAATTTTTTTGGACGTTTTTTACCTTTTTTTTTTCAAAAAAGAACTACTTGACCTGTTAAAACGGTTAACCGCCTCGGTTAGTCCGGTTTCGGTTCAAACCACTCCCAGCCCCAAAACCGGTTAACCATTCCTGTTAGATTTTGCGAACATTGACGCATACCATGGTGATGCAGTTTAAGGTCATGTAGCACGGACCATGGCGATGCAGTTTAAGGTCATGCAGCGCGGACCATAAATATGGAGGGAAGAGAGCCATTACCAGAAACTAGGCTTGTTGAGGGGCAAGGTTGTGGTGTAGGGAACGAGCTTCCTGAGGATATGGGACGATGGTCCGGAGGGGAGCACCAGGGCTTGCGTATGACGCTAAGTGTAGCATTAAAACCGAATGATGGCGTCAGGTCCCTAAGTGAAGCACGCGGTAGTAGCCCTTGGCCAGACGTAGGGCTGTAACTCCTTGATGGGGCGCACGACAATGGCCTCTAGATGAAGCGTTCGGTGGTAGTCCCTAGACAAGACGCGTAGTGACAACCTTCTGAACAAAGCTCATGGTGCTAGTCCCCTGGACGAAGTCTTGACGAGGTGCGCGACGATGCTGCTTCAGGTCTCGGGCTTGGCTGCCCCGTCTTAGCCTTATAGCCATCAAGAGCTGAGGACTGAAGTGTCATTTTGAGTTGCTGGGTGGGGGGGGCGCAGTCTTCGGTACTACGGGGTATAAAAGGGGGAGAAACCCCACATTACTGTTTTACCGAAGGGTAAAACAGTAGAAGGGCTTTTTAGAGAGAGAGAGGGAGAGCCAAAGCTCCTGACGAGGTTTTCTTGGTGAGCACTTCCCGGCCATAACTTGCAGAGAAAGGTCCTTAAGGGTTTTTCTGGTGAACTTCAGGAGGTGTGAAGCTTCGCAATATGCTTGCGAATAGTTTTCAACCAGCATAGAAGCTTTTTGAGCAAGGAAGATGATTTCTTGGGGCCTTGGCAGAATTTCAAAGGTGCCCTGCAGGAGTTCGAGTTCTTCTCCAGTCATTCTATTGCTGAAGGGGAGGTCGTAGAGATCTCAGAGGGCTCTGTCAGCTCTTTGGTTGTCGAAAGAGAAGGAGAAGGGGCTGCATTAAGCTCACCAGAAATTTAGCGAAATTTCAGTGTGCTTTGGTAGACTGCTGAATTGGGAAAAACCGAGGCTAAGGGCAATCCGCCACGTCTCAGGGAAGCTTTCGGGGATTTTGGTGGTTTTCACCAACTCCAATAACAAGCAGAAGATGGGAGAGGGTTTTTCAGGTGTTTTTCGCGATATTTCTAGCAATCGAAAAAGGGGAAAAACAGCATCAGACGAGATGTTCTTGTTCAGTGGAAAGGTGTTTCTGACAGGGGGAAGCCACATGAGTAGGGGAGCCGAGGGATCCCGGTGGTCGGAGGTGTGTTTCTGACGACGTCCGAAGGATAACGAGGAAGGCGAAGGGCCACAAGAAGGTGGACCGTTGGCATGGGCAGTAGTTGGGGAAATCGAAGAGGCGTGGGAGTCAATGTCCCTCGTAATTGGGAACAACAGGAACCAAAGTACTTCAAAGTCGTGCGTGACATTAGGTTGCATGCGGCGCCACCTTCGGGTGTCCTTAGGCCACACACTGTGATTGTCATGCTTGAGGGTATGAGGCTCGCGACGATAGTCCCACGTGACATTAGTTTGCCCGTGGTGATGAGGACGCAGCATTGTGTTACGCACGGCGATCACCTCGGACGGCGATGCCTTGCAAGGGTCAAGAGTGATGGAAAATAGGGAGGCCTTGCCACTGCAGTGTGTGGGAAGCAAAGTCCTTCGGCACAGTCGTGAAGTCCATGTTGTTCTGTGGAAGGGCGTCCATTGTGAACACGGTGCCAGTTCCTTGCCCTAAAAGTCTGCCTTGTATATTTGATATACTCGTCAGATGAATTGAAGCTGACTTGGAAGTGCTTGGCTTGTTCTTTTGGCCTGTGACCGTTTTCCTTGGCGGGACTAAGGTTAACTTCTCCAAATGGTTTTGCCACTTCTTCATCAGACATGCATTTCTTTGGTGGGTTTGCTTCTTGAAGAGGGTGTTTCTCGTGGCCTATAACTGTCCTCTTATCCTCAGATGCAAGAGCTTTGTAACTTCCCTGATAATGGGCCTTCAGTTGTAACTTGCAACTTTTTCTAATTCAATGAAAGAAATGAATTTTCTTTGAGTTGGCTTGACGATTGGTCTCTCGACTGCTAAGACTAGGTCCCCACGAGAGAATGGCAACACAACGTGAGGGTATTTGAATTTCGAGGGGTAGGACCACCTCACCCCCGTATACCAGGGAATAAGGGGTGGAGTTTGTAGCATTACGAGTGGTAGTGAGATAGGCCCACAGAGCCTCAAGCAGCTTCTCGTGCCAGTTCTTCTTTGACTTTGACACCAACTTCCGGAGCACCCTGCACAAAGTCTTATTGAATACCTCACTAAACCGTTGGCTCGAGGGTAGTACATAGTCGAGTACTTCCACTCAAAACCGAACTGGTTGACTAGGTGGTCAACGTGCTGACTCCTGAATTGGGGGCCATTGTCAAAAATTATTCAGTCCAGGACCCCGACCCTATATATGATGTGGTGCCGCACGAAATTAGCCACGGCAGTCCTCGGAACCTGTATAAGAGGGTTGCCTCAGCCCATTTGGAAAACTAGTTTGTCGCTGCCAAGATGAAGGCATGACCCAAGGTAGAAGGAGGGTTAATGGGTCCTACGATGTCCATACCCCACTGAGAAAAGGGCCATGATGTCACCATAAGATGGAGAGGCTCTGGGGGCTGATGAATGAGGCATGAGTGGATCTGACACACCTAGCATCTTTTAGCATAGTTTTGAGCGTCAATTACCATGGAAGGCCAGTAATAGTCGCATCTGCGTATGCTCTCGTAGAGCTTGGGGTCGGACTGATGCAGCCCGCAGATGCCGGAGTGCACTTTTTCGAGTTCTTTACTTGCCTCTTGTGCGTCGACACACCTGAGGAGGATTCTGTCGAATGACCGACGAAAGAGGACGTCCCCATCAAGAAGGGTGTACTTGGTGGACAGCCGCCGTATGCCGTTGCGCTCTCCTTGATCTTGAGGTAGCCTTCCATGCTTTACGAAGTTAATAATGGGCTCCCTCCAGTCTAATATTTTTTCAACCTCTGCACACATCGGGTTGAAGAATTCGGGCTCCTGCTCCCTTGCCTTGGCTTCTTTTCCTTGGGAAACCTCCTGTTCTGCCTTGAGGACATCCCTGGCCACGAGGAATGCCTCGAATGGGTAAGGCGAGCACTCGAGGAAGACATCCCTCTCATTGTCAACTTCGATTCTTAAGTCAACATGTCTCCATTCGGTTACCCAGACTGGAGTGGGCCCCGATGAAGACAATTGGATGGTGGCACCGAGCTTTGAGAGCACATCAGCCTGCGAGTTTAGCCTTCTAGGGATATGACTTAAGGAGAAGTCATCGAACTGGGTCATGTAAGTTTGACCGTATCATGGTAAGGCTTGAGAGTATCCTTCCTTTCATCATAGATCCCCTTTAGCTGCCGGATGACCAGGTTAGAGTCGCCGAAGATGTTTAGATGTTCTAGGTCTAGCTTCTGAGTGATCTCACAGTCTGATTATGAGGGCTTGATACTCAGCTCCATTATGAGAAAATGCCTTCTCAAGTGAGAAGGATCGAGGAATCATTCCTCCATCGGGAGTCAAGAAGACAACTCTGGCACCCCCTCTGTTAGACTGGAATGCTCCGTCAAAGTACATCTCCCACGGTAAAGTTAGCATCGTACAGAAAACTTCCTCATCCAATAGATCGCTTGACAGGGGAGTTTCTCAGGGGAGTGGGTGAGACGCAAGGAAGTCAGTTAGGGCTTGACCTTTAACTTCATTTTGTGATACATACGTGATGTGGAACTCCATTAGCAATAATGCCCACTTGGCTAAACGTCCTGACGACCATGGCCGAGTCATAAGGAACTTGACCGGGCCTGCCTTGGAGATTAACTTGACCTCGTGGTCGAGTAAGTAGTGGCGGAGCTTCTGCAGTGCAAAGATCAAGGCTAGGCACATCTTTTCAATGGGAGGGTAGTTCTTCTCGGCCCCTTGCCTTCTGCGGCTGAGATAGTAGAGTGCCATCTCTTTCCCTCCATCGTTGTTCTGTGCCATGAGCGGCCCGAGTGACTTGTCAAGGGCGGTCACATATAGAATGAGGGGCCTTCCTAAAACTGGCGTGGAGAGTACTAGTGGATTCAACAGGTACTGCTTCATGTCCTCAAGCGCAGCTTGGCACGCTTTGTCCCATATGAAGGGAGTATCCTTTTTTAGGAGGGGTGAAAAGGTCTGCATCGCCCTGAGAGGTTCAAAATGAACCTTTGAATGTAGGCTGACTGTCCTTGGAGAGACCGCAGTTCAAGGAGGGTTGTAGGCGGCGACATGTCCTGAATTACCTTGATTTTGATTGGCTCAATCTCCAGCGCAAGGTATCTCATGATAAACCCTAAGAATTTTCCTGAGCGTACTTCGAAGGCGCATTTCAAGGGGTTCATCTTGAGTTGGTGACGCCGCAACCGCTCAAACACCTTTTTAAGGTCTTGCACATGAGTGGCTTTTGTTTCAGACTTTACCACCAAGTCATCCACATAACACTCGACCTCCTTGTGAATCATGTCCCTTAAGATGGTTGTCATGGCTCGCTGGTATGTGGTACCAACATTCTTTAGCCCAAAAGTCATCACAGTGTAGCAAAGACACCTATTAGAGTCAAGAACGTAGTGGCCTCCTCATCCTTTGACGCCATCTTGATTTGGTTGTAACCAGAATAATCATCCATAAAGGAGAAGATTTGGCAATGGGCCGTGGAGTCAACTAGCATCTAGGTGAAGGGTAGGGGAAAATCGCCATTGGGACAAGCAGTGTTCAAGTCATGAAAGTTGATGCAGACTTTGATTTGGCTATTCTTCTTCTTGACTGGGACAACATTCGCCAGCCATCTTGGGTATTTGACTTCACGTATGAATCCAGGTTGCCTGAGCTTGTTCACCTCGGCATCGATATGCATCTCTAGGTTGGGCCTAAACCTTCTTGACTTCTACTTCATGGGTTTCATGGTAGGATCAATACCGAGGTGATGGACTTCAATTTGGGGGTCTAGACCAGCCATCTCATGATAATGTTGGGTGAAGACGTCCCGATTTGCTAGAAGGAGGGAAATATAGCTTTCTTTCTCTTCCGGGGACATATTTATTGAGATGAAGGTTGGCCTTGGGTCGGCCTCATCGCCCAGGTTGATCTCTTCCAGTTCGTCAGCCGTGGCCTGACCGCCCTCTTCCCACTCTTCGAGAGCCTACTGAAGTTCCTCTTTTGGGGACGCACAAGGGTTTTCTTCGATCGAGTGTAGCCAGTCATGACCCTGACATCTCAACCTCTAGGAGGGGCACAATGTGGGGGAGGGCTGATCTTTGATTAGTCTAGGTGATAGAAGGGTCAGCTTCAAGCGAGGGATCCATAGCATTGTGATGGGGCTCACTCGACGCTTGCCTCGAACTGGGTGACGCCTTGTGCGTTTGGATCATGTGGCAGGCTTCTTGGAGGGAGGAGCCCGGAGATGGCTTGGCTTTAACTCGGGTTGCCAGGGAGTCAGCGACTGTCGAGAATCCTGCTACTTGGGCAAGCATTTCTCTGAGGTGTTCTTGCTGTGGCATGGTGAGGCTGGTGTCTTCGAACTCCCTGTTTAGAGAGTCAAAGTATGGGCATCACCGAGTGGTACATGTAGAAGAAATAGAGGAGAGAGAAGAAGAAGAAGGGTTAGAACATTCCCGGCAGCTTTTTATGTCATCACCAGAATTAGATGTTTGCAGGGGGTATTTAAGGTCTTGCCCCGGCTTTGACCGTTGTGGGGGTGCTTTTAACGTCGTCACCCATTTTAGCCGGCTCCTGAGATATTGATGACTCAAGGCCGTCTGCTTGATTAGACGATAAGATGAGGAGAGCTGTGCCTGGGATGAAGTCCTGCAAGGTCGGCAGCAGAGGAAGGGGTATGAGGAATTTTTCCTTGACTGGCGGCTGAGGAAGATGATCCCTTCGACAGGCCTATCTAGGTGTTTGTTGTCTCCTTTGGGATCCTCGAGGAGGTGTTTGGACTGCCGCATTAGGTTGGCGAGAGGTGGTAGCCTGGCGGACTTCCTCGCGTCTCAGGGATTGGAGCATGCTTCGCCCATGGTAGATTTCTCAGGGCTGAGAGGTTGAAGGCCCTGAGGAGTCCAGTGCATACTTATGAGGGGCCTGCGGTGTGGCTTCACCTTGGACGGGAGCGAGGGCTTGGACATGCTCTTGAAGATTCGCCCAGTCGATGCGACCTTGATAGATTTTCTCCACGGCTATGGCCTCAAACCCAGAGCAGTCATTAAGTTCATGGCCCCACCCTTGGTGATAGGAGCACCAGAGTTTTTTCTTGCCCTGGGCAAGTCATCTCGGTTGCCTGGCGAACTTAGGAGTGACAAGGCCTTGGTGGAGCATCCCTTCGAAGAGGGCCTGAAGAGGGTCTTGCTAGGTGCTTCCCTGGGCTTGCGTTGGGAGGTCTTCTTGTGCGGACGGGAGGGGGACCCGAGGGTGTCTTGCCGGGTCACCCTGAACTTCCTGACACTGTTGCATCTTTTCAGTCAAGATCTTATGGAAGCCGGTGCACTCGCTGATGTCATGGCCTTGTATCCGTTGATAAGCGCACCAGAGGTTCGGGCTTCTGAGTGGTGATCACCGAATAGTACTCCTGGACTTGCTCAGGCTCCCAAGTTTGAAGAGGGAAGAAGGGATTATAAGGCAGCAGGTTGTCAGGGGTGGCGACTTTGACTACCTTGGAGGCTTCTATGGCAAGAACCGATCCTGAGACCTGGACTGCTCATTTTCTTTGAATAGGCGAGGACCATGGCTATGAGCTGGAGTAGGGAGTGGGGCCCAAGGATGGAGCGCAGCTTGGGTTTTAGGCTGGAAGCCTCTGTCCAACATCAAGCCGTTGCCCCGAGTTCCTTTGTGAGGCCAAGGTGTTGGGATGATCCGGGGCTGGCTCAAGATGGTACTCTTAGGAAAGACCTTTGAGTACTAGGGCTCGAGGTGCTTTCCTAGCGTCGGGAGAGCGGCAGAGGAAAGAGGGGTCGACTCGTGACTCTACCTGAGTTTGGCTTCAAAAGGGACCTGCTAAGATGATGCATGTGCACCTTAGGGTTATCCGTCCGAGTGACTTGGGGGTCAACCCGGGCCCAGTCAATGGGTTCGACCTGTGGAGGCCGATACCTACGAGCTTGTGTTTGTGAGGGACAAGGCAGAAGCTTGTCTCTTACAAGGTGAAGCTATGTGTGTCGGGAGGGAAGATGGAGCGGTCGACCCTTCTATACTAGAGGTGGCATAGAACTAGAGCTGCCCCGAGTGTGGATAGCAAATGCATGGCGCATGCAGAGTTTGACCCTAGAAGGCTTAGCCTGGATGCGAGCTCAAGGCAACAAGAGGTCCCCTGAGGTGTGGCTCGAGTGGATAGACCACGATCCTTTGAGTGTGTGCAAGAGGTGAGGACCTCAGGGGCTTCGCCTCTGTGTACCGACCCTCCAGTTGTGGGGGCTCGGAGTAGTGAAGGAGCATGGGGGCTTGCCTTATGGCGAACCTCAGGAGCGACGACAGTTTGTTTACCTTTCACAGGGATAGACGAGGCAGCTTTACGATGTACCGCAACAGTATGACTAGTAGGAGACTTACCAGTAGTAGTGTGCGCGGCAGCGGAAGTGTTGCCCGTGCAAGGGGCCTTGGTGGAGGGTCTGTCAGGGCAAGAAAGCGGGGAGGTAGGGACCTTTAAATTCCCTCTCGCACCGACCCAGGTGAGAACCTAGGAGTAGGATGGTGAGTCCTGACATAGAAAGAGAGTAGGGAAGGATGCTTGAGTTGCTCGCTTCCCTAGGATAGCTACGAGTGCAGAGATATGTTTGAACGTATTTTTCAGCACCTTAGTCCCTGGTAGGATGCAAGTCAATAAAGCCCACAAAACAGTGAAAATTCATGATGGTCTCAGAATGGCACTAGAATTGGTCAAGATCGTCATCAGCACTTCAAAAGACCACCTGCCAAGTTTCGTCACATTCCGTCATGTCTAAGGCAGTGAACATAAAGGAACAGTTTTTGGAAAAATGGCCTCTAGCACCCTGAAACGGATCCCACAACTGGAACTATATTTTTGGTGTCTCAAATCATTGTGGGACCACTGTCATTAGATCCGGCACAGTTGAAACATATGGGCCAAGTTTTGGTTTAATCGTATACTCCAAAACAAAGACATGAGCCAAACATTGACATAGGAGAGGCCACACACTATTCTCGTGTGGCCTCGCTGCACCAAAACACCATTAAAGGTGATTATTTTATAGGTACAGGCAGTCACTTTTGGGGCTCGTAACTCACTTGTTACAAGTCGGATTGCTCCCAAATTTGGTGATCGTATTTGTCTTTTTTAAGCCGAACAATTTGATCTGTGGTATGCCCCTAGACGATATCCGAGCAGAAAGAAAAGCTAGAGAGAAGTTACCGATCTGTGAAGAAATTACAGAAAATTTAGTGGCGACACACCTCGCTTGATGGACCAAATCACGACGCTCGTGAAACGGATCAACACAAAGCTAATTCCATTGTGTGCGCAAGAGGGCTAGCATTAATCCGAACCCCGTACATGGTGGACGGTCAGATTTTAGGCACGAAGCTGACGAAATAACTGAAATTTCGACCGTCGAATTCCAAATTCTTGCCAAAACTCAAAAGCTGCGAAATCTTCGTTTAATTTCCAAATCGCGTTCTATTTATTCCCACGTAACCGTGGGGACATGCTCAGTGCACTACAACAAAGAAATCTCAGAAAAACATTAAGGAACGACCTCATTATCAATCCAAAGTTTTCAAGATTCAAACAAATTTCAAGTCTCGTGATCATGGCTCAAAAACATGATTCATGGCTCGACGTTAGTTCGAAACGATTGCCATGCCGTGCCCTACCAAAAACCAATAATATTTCGATTAAACAGATATCAGGACACCCTCAGGTCAGCCATGGAGGATCATGCAAAATCTCGGACAGTAGCAGTGACTGTTTTGAAATTCCACACATTGTTAGGTAGGGGCAAAACAGTCCTTTTGTACCCATTTTTAGACTTTATTTTAATTCAATTAAATTTTAATTTTCAATAATTAGGTCTAATTTTGATCAATTCACCCATATTTTGGCACAAGTATATATAAACAGGCACTGCCTCATTGTAAAAAAGGAGGCAAAAAAGGACTCTCAACGCTCGATTCATTCTTTGAGGATTCAATAACATTTCGATTCATTGCTTGAGCTTGTAAGGACATCTTGGAGACAGAGAGAGGAGAGAGAAGGAAAGGATCGATACCTTTTGAGTAAGGAACTCTCTCTCTCCTCCCCTCTCTCTTCTCTTTCTTTCTCTCTCTTCTCGCTCTCTTCCTTTCTCTTCTCTCTTCTCTCTCTCTTCTCTCTCGTCTCTCTATTCTCTCTCTCTCTCTCTCTCTCTCTCTCTCTCTCTCTCTATCTCTCTCTCTCTCTCTCTCTCTCTCTCTCTCTCTCTCTCTCTCTCTCTCTCTCTCTCTTCTCTCTCTCTCTCTCTCTCTCTCTCTCTCTCTCTCTTCTCTCTCTCTCTCTTCTCTCTCTTCTCTCTCTCTCTCTTCTTCTCTCTTCTCTCTCTCTCTCTCTCTTCTCTCTCTTTCTCTCTCTATTTTCTTCTATCAACTGGTGAGACCTAGCGTTGGTTGGTCTTCTCTATGTTCTTCTGTCAACTGGCAGACCTAGTGCCAGCTGGTCTTCTTTATCTTCTTCTATCAACTGGCGAGACCTAGTGCCTATTGATGTTCTCTATCACTCCTGCCACCATCTAAACCACCATTTGAGGTTAAGGATAAGAACATATGGTGCAAGTGGCATAAAAACCATGCCCATGATACCCAAAACATTTTCTACATTAAGCGGGTGATTCAAGGGTTGATTAATAGGGGCGACATCACTATCGGACCTAGAAGTAAACCTGTTGAAGAACCTAATCAAAAGATTTGTATCTTCATGAACCCTCTCCCGGAAAAAATGGCCACAATGACCGAAGAAACGGGAGCTCCGAGTAACTCAAAGGAGGATGTTATCATTCACGTGATTGAAAATGGAGATGAAGAAGATGATCCCAGCCAATTCAGATTTGCTTGTGATCATCATCTCCAAGAAGTTGAAAAAGATCTTTTGAGTCTTCTTAAAGGAAATTCTTCGTCCCTGAACTCTGATGATCCTCCTAAGTAGGACCAGTATGACGAAGATTGACATGGTCAGAGCTGATGAAAAGGGATCATCTTCCAAGCAAGGGGCCAACACCCTGAGGTCTCCAATTACTCTCGCTAGGGCTGACCCTATCAAGCTCCAGGCTAGCGAAGTTGATTCCTTAACCCAAAGAGGTCGAGTGTTCAAACCCATCCAATTGATGGTGGACACTCTTGATGAAGAATGGGAGCCACTTCAGCAGCCAAACCACTAGCAGGGGTTGTGGATCATGAATCTAGGTCCATTTCCAAGGTGCTAGAGGTCAATTTTGCAAAATTGTTTTCTATTACCTTAACATCATCAGATCACTATTAAACTTGGAAAGTGTTCTTAGGAGACCCTTAGCCACATTTATGATCATTCTTGGACCATTCTGGGACTGTCAAAAATTTCACTTCTAAATCGGGGTTTATTGACCTATGCTTCCATGGTCTGCAGACATTTTGGTACCTGCAAGCCTAGGGCACAAACTACTCTCTTCTTATTCGCATCAAGGATACAAGTATTGAAAAATACCCTCAAATAAAGATGAAGAAAAATATCCGATAGAGCTTTAATGCCCTGCCTCCATCAACTTCTTGGTAGACTCCACGGAATGCAGGGAAATCACCCATTGATCCCATCATGGTTCAGGCCGAAAACCACTCGATTTATGACAAAAAAAATTCAAATGGCATGAAGAGGGATTTTGATGCGAAGGGGAGACCAGTTTCATTCGGGGTTATTATAGCTAGACACGAGAAGTATGTGCCTGCTACAGAGATACCCTCCTTGATGCAAAGCTCCTAGACACTTGTGAGTGTTTCGCCTATCCATATGACAGGTGTGAGAATGTAGTTAGAGCATATCTGGAAACTTGGTGTCCAGAGACCAACTCTAACTTTTTTTTATCCTGGGGAAGCTAGGATGTCCCTTTTGGATCTCCACTTTATTGATAGTCTCTCGCTTTTGAGAGACCGCTATGAGGAGTTTGCCCCTGAGAACAAGATCATTTTCGGAGGTAAAAGTTATCCGAATCTTCGAAGACCAGAGTGCTTACAGGGACTTTTTGAAGAGTTTGTGAAACTGGCTGCTGTCAGCAAACTCAAAAATCAAAACATCTACTTCCAAGTCTGTATCAACCACTTTTTCGACATGCAAAAGGATGTCGGTGAACCAGCCAACCCGATCCAAAATGCAAGTGACAAACCTTCTGCTTCAGCAGTTGATGTGCCTTTGCGTCTCGCAAAGCTAGACGATATCATCTACTTGCCAGCCTATTTGGCTTTATTCCTTTACCACTTTGTTCTTCCGGGGCCTGAGTGCCTTTATGCGGCATGTAACATGGCTAAAGGCCATAGATACGCCCTGGCTCAACTCATTCTGAGCAGCATTTATCATGAGTTACGAGTAGGGACCATTCCTCATAAGATGTTTGGGAACATGCGCACTCCTTTCCCCATCCATTATGTGTACAGTTGGCTAGGGGCCTACTTCCTAAGCACCTACAAGTCTCCAAGCCAGAGGAATGCCTATGTTTTTCCGTATTTTCTTTGCCTTATGGGTCATCCAGCGGTATTTCATTCTGACAATGACGCACAGAAACTGTTCTGAAGCAAAGACTTCTTTTTAAAGAAGTTGTTCCCAATAGGGGGTCCCGAGGATCATCTTTATGCTGACAAACAACCATACCGGGCTGGCCTGGATCCTGCCACAAAGAGGGGAATGATGTACCTGTTGAGTGTTTGAGAAGCCCTCCTTCCTCTAAGGATCGGGGTACACAGGTATATCGAGTTGTATAACCCCCACCGATTTTCCAAGCAATGCAGAATAAATGAAGGTTGCCCTGTGGTTTATGAGTTCACTAGGCGACACAACTAGCTTGGTCTTTGTATTAAGATCGTGGGGGTGGGACGTCTAGTCATCATCCCCCATTATAGCAAGGAGTTGTATAAGACTTACACCTACTGCCCTTGGTATGATAATCAATAGAAGGGTTTCTATAAAACCCTTTTAATTGAACTATCGTCGATGAGGGAAGATGGAACATAACGTACTCATTACAAGTCCAAGATTACCAATGTGGATGTAGAGTGGACCACAAGGACTCGGTTTCCTGATAATTGGAACATTATCAGTTTTGAGCATCTAGTGGGTCCTTTAGTTTAGGAGGATGTTTTAGCAGAAACAAATGAATGCTTTCATCATTATCTAGAGAAATTACTAGGGAATGATCCGCGGGTCTCAAAGGAACCTAGAGGCCCTTTTATTCGAGTTGGTTGAAGCTGAGGCAACTAACTCATCCTCTGCTCCAGTTAAAAAATCCAAAGGTGAGATTGGCGTGCGATCTTTCTAGCAAAAAGAAAAGGCAAGAAAGGACTTCATCTCCTCTATAAGATGAACATGTGTGTGAGCCCTTAGCAGAGAAGAAGAGTCCCTCCCCTTCAGGAGATCAAACGTCAAAAGACCCTTCTCCTAAAAAATCGAAGAAGAAGATTCCTCCTTTTATAGCAGCAGGGTTGGCAGAAGATCATCCAGACCAAAAGAAATGGAGGAAGGAAGCTCCATCTGAGAGGCCAACTGCATCAGGTAATGATATGGTGATAGGTCATGCGACCAATGATCAAGGTGAGGAGAGGACTCGGATTCCTATTTCCCCACCTATAGAGAAGGTGCAAACTTCGGAAGGCATCGAAGACTTGACGAAGAAGAAGAAGAAGTCGAAGGAGGGAACTCCCGTCCCAATATTAGTTGTGGAAAGATCTTCCAAGAGGTGTGGAGATTGGTGTCCCCAAGATGATTCTTCTGAACTGTTGGGGGCTCAGCCTTCGAAAACTGAGCTGCCTTCCGTTCGGGCTTCCAAAGCAGCTGCCCCTACTTTCGGCTTCCTTCTGAAGACTATGAGATCTCGAAAGAAGATGGGAATATTTATTAAAGTAGATACTCCTTCCCCTCCTTCTCCTACTCCCGCTGCCTTGGAGGTTGAAGCGTCAAGTGAGGAGTCCTTCGCTTCAGAAGAGCATGTGGAGGCAACATCTGCATTAGATCACAAGGAGAGAATGATAGATGCTTTAAGGGATATCCATGCCTCTTCTAAGCGAGATGAGGGTTTGTCTTCTTCGACCCCTCCCCCTGTAAGCATTCTCACAACTGTTGAGGAAGCAGATCCTAAGGAAGACGAGCTTCATAAGGCCAAAGGAAAAGCTCGCATGTTTGGTGACAAGATGACTCCAGAGATATTGAATGTCCCACTAGTGGGTTCCTCGTCCGGGCCATTCCTTATTCAGGCAGAAGTGAGCACGGGTATTATTGCGGCACTGCAGAGTTTACCTTGAGCATCCCTTTCTTGTCCACCTCCGCCTTCGAGCATCGAGGGTCCTACATAGCCCATTGATATGAACAAATCTCCCCCTTTATGTATTGACTTGATAATAACAGTTTTTGGATCCAATCACTTTCTTTTGGTTACTAATCCTTTTGCTTCTTGCATTGGTCCCTCTAGACGCCGATATCGGTGGAGAAGTTCTCCCATCAACAACTGCCAATGCCAAATCCCCCAAAGTAGATCTAAACAACGATGTCTTGACTACTCTTGCCAACACGGTAGGAGATCTTGTGGGGTCTATGATGAAAGACCCCACGACGGTTGGTGGATTTCAAAGGCAGATGGGGGATGAACACTGTGAAGGAAGTGCTACATCTTCTCTGTAACAGCTCCATTGCAAGTCTTTGCGACTTCAAGGCGAAGGTTCTTCTTATGCTAGAATTCGCAATAACCATGGGGTAGACCCCGAGAAACTCTGCCAACTGATTAAAGGAATTATTCAAGGTGCAAAGAGGGTTTCCTTGGCTCAAGATGTCGTGACTGGCACATTCCCAAGCAAAATTTTTAGAATGAGCGGGTTGTTGCTGAGGATGAAGAAGCAGTATTAGCGACTTCTCAGGGCTATGAAGTAGTCAAAGACAAAGTTACCAAGATTAGGCCTCATCATTCGTGGTTAGATGCACGGAAGCGCACAGTGTTAGATGAAATGTCGGAATTGGAGGCCTGCCTTGCAGCAAAGAAAAGGTAGTATTGTCGCTTCTTCACCTATACTTACTTTCTGGATGAGAAGATTTCCCTAGAGTCTTATGATGTTAACAAAGTGTCCCATCACATAGGGTCGATGATTGATACTATCAATGAATCTCAACAAGAACTATTCAGGGCAAGAGCTCAAATGGAAGCCGCTCAAAAATTGGCGGAGGAAGAGCAGAAGATTGCATAACTTCTGAGGTGTTTTATAGCCCTTTTAACTTCTCTTTCCTTTCTATTTACTTTTGTTTTGCGAGTAGTTTTTTCCTTTATAACTCTTCAAACTCCAGGCCCAAGAGGCACATTTTTATTTGTAATAGACTTCCTCGGATGGTTTGATGGTTATTTATCACACTTTTTAGATGAACAATGCTTCCTCTCTCTTTTAGCATCATACAAACGTAATTGCAATTCTATTTCCAATTTGCAACGAAAAGATATTTAGTTTAAAGTCATATAGAATGGATTATATGTTAAGGCCTTTCTAACCTCCTACTTAAAGGGGTATAGGTGGCCCAATGCTCAAGGTTATAAAACCTTGAGGGGGTCATGTAGTTTCGAGTCATCCAGGGTAGACTATCTTTGGTAAGGCCTTCCTAACCTCCTACTTAAAGGGGTATGGGTGGTCCAATGCTCAAGGTTATAAAATATCGAGGGGATCCTATGGTTTAGAGTCATGCAGGGTAGACTACTTTTGTTAAGGCCTTCATAACCTCCTACTTAAAGGGGAATGGGTGGCCCAATGCTCAAGGTTTTAAAATCTCAAGGGGATCCTGTAGTTTAGAGTCATGCAGGGTAAACTATTTTTGTTTAGGCCTTCCTAACCTCCTACTTCATGGGGTATGGGTGGCCTAATGCTCAAGGTTATAAAACCTCGAGAGGATCCTATAGTTTAGAGTCATAAAAGGGAGACTATTTGGTGATATTTTAAGTCATACACAGTGGACCCACATGTCATGGGCTGAGGGAAAAGCTTCTTGTGTCATACGATCGGCATCATGGTATGGCTGAGATAGTATAATGCCACTTCCTACCAGTCATCATTATGCTGGGCAAGAAGAGCACCCAAAGGTCCTTCAAGAGCCATCACAAATAAAATAAGCGGCTTATCTAGTATAGGAGCAGTCAAGACTGGTGGGTTCAAAAGATAGTCTTTGATATCTTGGACCTTTCACACGACTCATTCCACTCAAATGAGACATCCTTTTTCATGAGTAGAGAAAAAGGTTTACATCACCCTGAGAGATTAGAAATAAACCTTCATATATACGCTAGGTGACCTTGGAGAGATTTTAACTCTCGCAAGTTCCTTGGAGATGGCATCTCTTGTATAGCTCTTATCTTTGTGGGATCTATCTCCTTGGTGCTGAATGATGAAGCCTAGAAATTTCCAAGACCTCACACCAAACTCACATGTTAAGGGGTTCATCTTCAATTGATGTTTCCTTAACCTCTTGAACACGGTTTCCAAATCAATAAGATGAGTAAACCGGTCTTTTGACTTGACTACCAAGTCATCAACATAGCACTCTAATATCTTCAAACATGATAGTCATAGCGTGTTGGTAGGTGGCGCCCACGTTCTTCAAACTGAACAACATGACTTTGTAATAATAAAATTTCTTCGTGCTTCTAAATGCTATCAATTCTTCATCTTTTAGAGCCATTCTGATTTAGTTATAACTAGAATAGTCATGCATGAATGAACGTGCCTCGCAGGCTAAAGAATCAACCATGATTTCTGTGAGGGGCAGAGGAAAATCATCTTTTGGGCAGGAGACATTAAGGTCGCAGAACTCTATGCTAACCCTTATTTGTCCATTATTTTTCTTGACTGGTACCACATTATCCAGTCATTTGGGATATATCATCTCCCTAATGAACCCAGCCTTTACCAACATATTCACCTCGGCTTCAATTTGAGGAGCAATATCGGGATTGAACTTTCTTTGAGGTTGTTACACGGGCTTGATGCTAGGGTCAATAGAAACCTTGTGAGTAGTTACTGCGGGGTCCAAACCCGGCATCTCGTGGTAGTTCATGGTTGAGGCAAAGGAAGTTTATGTACTGCTCCTTCTCTCTGGGTCTAAAGATGAACTGAGGAAGGTCGGCATGTGATCACCGTCTTCACCCAGATCGATCTTGATCAGCTCGCCAATAGTGGCTTGCCCTCCATCTTCCAATTGTCGGGGGGCAAGTTCTATCTCGTCATCATTATCGGAATCAATGTTGCTATGGCTGCTCGTAGACATCAAAGCCAAACTTACCATAAAATGGTGAGTTTTACACTATTGCGGTACAACCTCGATGAACTAATTTCCATTAAAGGAAAATATGTTTTTTCATTTCGGAATGAACTTCAAATAGTCATAACTTTCTCATTTAGGGTCTAATTAAACTCAAATTCAGTCAAAAGCCTCGACGAGACGCTCGTTTTGTCATATGGCATGCATCCTAACATGGCACGAAATGAGAGAATTCATATGGCACGCATCCTAACAGTCCGTTGTGACTGTGCTTCGCAGAGCAACAATTTGATATAATATTGGTCAATGATAGAAGGCCGGATGACACCAAATTTTGAGGTCGAATAAGACATACTTTTCCGGTCGTCGAAATCCCCTTTTTCGACGACTTTCCAAAATTGGAACATGCTCAAACGGAAACCAAAATGGATAAATTTATCACAAAATTATCATAATAGTATCCTCTTCAATTTGTGATCAAAATGAAGTCTCGGAACATCATATATCGTGTCAGATCGGTGGTTGAAGAATCACAAGTTTATGAAACATGGCCGGATTTTGGGTTCTTCAATAAATATATGTTTCAAGACGATCAAAGGGTATCAAAATGTACGTAATAGTTCAAGCGTTGATTCTACAATGTTTGATCATTCGAATTGCCATTGTAAAATGTCCAAAAAAGCTACCAATGCCTAGCAATGGCAAGAGGCCCCTCATGGAGTGATGGTTTTATCATTTATTTAAAAGTGTTGAAGGGTATCTTAGTCATTTGGTCCAAAAACGGGATTAATATTTTAATTCATTAAATATGTACTTTTTGATAATTTTGGTTGTTTTTTAGCAATCCACCCTTGTTTTGGGGTTGCTCTATATAACAAAATTAAGTCATTTGTAATATAGCTCTTGAAATCTCTCTTGGAGGCTTGTCAATTCTTGAGAATTAAGGCTTAGGCTTGTTCTTTTCCTTTGCTTTGCTTTCAAATTCAAGACTCAAGATTGGAGGAGAGAGAAACATTTCCTAGAGAAAGAAAATACCCCTACGAACCCTCTACTCCCTAAAACCCCAAGATTCCAACTCCCCTAAGATTTCCAACTCCCAATCCCATACACCCTAGAACTCCTAGCTTCTATACACCTAGAACTCCTAGCTTCCATACACCCTAGAACCCCTACCTCCCAATCCTACTCCATATACTCTACACCCTACCTTAGTTAGCCTACACTCTACCCTACAGCATACACCATAGTACCCTGTCACACCCCAAGAATTTACAATACTGTTATTCCTGAGATGTGACATGACAAAACATATATACATCTATTGATAGGACAAATTTACAATGGCGAGGTCTTACAAAGTAACAAAAGAAAGCTAGCACAACAACAATATCTTCCAAGGTTGATCTTGACTAGCACTCAAAATGAATCCGTAATTATCCTGAAAAATTGTTTACCCTAGTTTGATGAGTTTGGCTACTCAGTAAGTGATCATCATAATCCTAAAAATAATCATGATTGAAAGATATCAATATTTTCCAAAATGAGATCTATTAACAGAAATGCATCAACAGTTTCACTTTCAATAAATGCATAATTAAGTATAATCCGAGTAATTGAAATGCTTATAACACTTTTAATGGCAGTGCATAATTCAAAGGATTTCACAAAATACCCTACTGGCGTCCCAAGTAGGTCACCTATATGCCCCATCAGCGTCCTGATGGGTCCACTTAATCCCTATCGGCGTCCCAGATAGGTCCACTTAATCCCTGCAGGTCCACTTATACCTCACCGGCGTACCGGATGAGTCCACTTAATCCCTACCGGCGTCCCAGATAGGTCCACTTATACTTCACCGGCGAACCGGATGAGTCCACTTGCATACTTAAATTATTTCTAAATCTCTTTAAACATTCGAAAGCAGTAATATCATGTACTCAACATATCACTGAAATCATTAATATGAATTTCACTTAAACCATTAATAACAGTCACTCTCTATAACATTTCAAAAATAACCAATCAAATATTTTGGGCTCAAATTTAGAAAGGTAGCAGTCTGTAAAGGCATTCTAGCATAATTGCCAATTTAA